>JAOPHQ010001457.1:10000-110000 GCA_030340625.1 Merluccius polli
TAAGAGACCGCTTTGCGTTTCATCACCGCTTCATCACAACATCACAGCTCATCCGTTCACAAAGTGAACACCTGCACTTTATTTTAACCCCCCCAATGTTAACATTGAGTGGCGAACGATTCGTGAAGAAATCGTCTCCGTGTGTGTGACTCAGGTCGTGCAGCCAGGGAAGAAATGTGGGACATTGTGGGTATATAAATATTGGAATGTGATTAAAAGCGTTAAAAGCCGCCACGACATCCTCCTACAGTGTGGTGTGAGGCGGTACAGAAACACAACGTTTCCTTCCAGAGGTGATAGGGATAGATGGTACTGAAGCACTTGCTTTTCAACATCCAATAACATCCATCATGTTGAAGCATCCGTGCTTCACGGTCACTCTCCAAACGGCTTGGCGATGAACACCAAAACGCAGCGCCTTATGGTAAATATTACATAAGTAAATATTACATAGGCCTATGTATGTTCCAGGTGTTTTTGGCTAATTGCGCCTTGGCATCAGTTTTGCGCAGTTGGTACCTGGTGCGCACCAGGGCCACGGCTCGCGCGCACGCCGAACCGTCGATCATCGCGTGTTTTTAGATTTAAAGGTGAGTGCGCGCGAGACTAGAAATCGGGTCGCGCCGCGCGTGACAAATAATCCGCCCCACAAACCTCGGACGGTTTACCCCAAAACCGGCCAGCACAACGCGGTACCAGTACCGTTACCTTTACCGCTACTGGTACCGTTAACCGTTACCGTGTGTGTTTACTTTACGGTATTTTCGGGGTCATTCGGTTCGGCCTTCACGCTGCGGCGCAACCTTGGAAGTTGGAGACGGAAAAACAGTTGAGTTTTAACCCCTAACCCATTAATGATGAGAACAGGCGGTTCCGTTACAATAGATAGTATGCAGGGGGTCCAGATGAGGATGTTGTTGTTGTTGAGGTCACCTAGAACATGTTAATAATTAGGTATATATATATATATATATATATATATATATATATATATATATATATATATATATATATATATATATATATATATATATATATATATATATAACCTAATTATTAAAAAAAATATATAGATTAAAAATGAAATATTTTTTTATGTGTATATATATATACATAACAAATTATTTCATTCTATATCATTGATGTGTTTTCCAGCCCACACAGCCTTAACCACACTTCACCATACCCACAGCACATCTGTTTGTCTATGACAGTATTTACATCCAACATGCTCATTCAGCCACAAATAGCTGCTCTTCTGTCATCCCCTTCAGGGCTTTTTAAAAGGGGATGCTTTTTTTTAAATTGCTCTAATGTGTGTGGACTATCTAAAAAAACAAAAAGCTGTCTCTTAAATATGTGTCTAAATAAAGCAATTAAAAACATGCACGGACGCCTTTATGTCATCTCTTGTATTTGCAAAAGTTTTTTGTTTCCTACACATATACGTATTTGACTATTTAGCCTATTTAGTCTAATTTTTGTCTGATCTCCAACTGAAGTGAATACATAAAAACAAAAACACTAAAAACACTAAACAGACACTAAAAAAGAGCCAACAACTACATCTCTGAGGCTGTAACCAGGTGTCAATAAGAGGTCACTTCTGAAGGATACCAGAGGACATTTCTTTTGTTTTTTTTGTGATGACACAAGCCAAAAAATAAAGCAATAACAAAAAACAAACAAAGCTACGTGTGTGTTTTCTTATGTGCAGTAACTTCCAGCAGTCGGCCATGTTGGAGGGCTCAGAGATCACGGAGGCAGAGGGACTCAGCGCCGACAGCACCCTCGCCTCCTCTGTCACCGCCTGTAAGAAGGTAAACACTGCACCCCACTCCCACTGTTGGGAACAGTGTGTGTGTGTGTGTGTGTGTGTGTGTGTGTGTGCCACTGAATGTGTGTGTTAGTGTTTGCTTGCTTGTGTACCCTTTGTATGTGTGTGTGCACTTATGTGTATCTGTCAGTATGTCTGCCTGTGTGTGTGTGTGTATGTGTGTGTGTGTTCTCACATCTACATGCATGTTTATTGTTTGAATCCATCATCCCGCCGGTTCATCTATCATCTCCTCCTCTCCCTACACCCGTCGCCCTGTCTCCATTTTTTAAATGTATCTGCTCATCTAGTGTCTCTGTCTGTCTTTCTGTCCCTCTGTCTGCCTGCCTCCGTGTGTGTGTATATGTGTTTGTGTGTGCGTGTGCATGTGTGTGTGTATGTGTGTGTGTGTGTGTGTGTGTGTGTGTGTGTGTGTGTGTGTGTGTGTGTGTGTGTGTGTGTGTGTGTGTGCGTGCGTGCGTGCGTGCGTGCGTGCGTGCGCGCGCGTGCGTGCGCACGCGTGTGTGTGTGTGTGTGTGTGTGTGTGCGTGCGTGCATGTGTGTGTGTGTGTGTGAGAGAGAGAGAGAAGAGGTTGAATGCCCTGCTCTGGGGTGACTGATATAACCCGGGGGTTGTATAATAAAAATAAGAGCTCGGGCTTCAGGTCAGACCAGTTGATTTATCGTTTCCCCGGGCGATAGAGACAGCTGAGGAAGAGAGCACAGATCAGTGCAGTAAGGTGAAAGTAAAATTGAATTTCCCCTCAAATGTGCGCAAGTGTTTATGGCTGTGGCTTTTGTGTACACAGTAAGGGTGTGTGTGTGTGTGTGTGTGTGTAGAGTATGTCTGTGTGTGTGTATGTAGAGTATGTGTGTGTGTGTGTGTGTGTGTCTGTCTGTGTGCACGTGTGTGAGCAAGCTGCTTGTGCGTATGTTTTTAATTAGCTTGCACCACTCATAGTACTAATTGACCCACTCTAATTATCCTGAGTGAAGAGGAACACAGGGTGATGTCTTTCTTAGAAAGAGTCTCTAGGTTCCACTGACCTTAGCCTGGCCATCGTATAACAGAAATCATCGGAGGCTACGTCACTTCAGCCAAGCCAAGCCAAGGAGCCTGGGCCGAGGGCCAGCACAGACGGCCCTTGGCCCAGGCTTGGTGCACCGAGGTGGGGTATAAATTATCCCCATAAATAGAAAACAGGATCCCGTATGGCGAGTGAATTGGCAATGACGCATGAGCAAGGAATCTTTAGCACACGTTAGAATTAGTTTTTAGTGCTACTGCTATTTAATTTGTTGAATTATTTTGGATAAGGCACATTTAGTCATAAAGATAAGAAAGGCTTATGGCGGAGTAGTCATGGAAAGTCGATGGACCTCAATGAAGTCATGTCGATAATCAATGACACTCGATCAGCATGTCAGGAGGACAAAAAGACGCCACTTTATGACTCTTGCGTTTTACCCGCAGTGAAGACTTCATAACGTGCTCTTGTGGGAAATACAATAAGCATAGCATAAATAACGTGGAGTGTCTGGTGAGCTGTCACCGTATTGATTGCTTCGCCGTGACACTTGCCCCCCTAGCAAAGGTGCTGAAGAAAGGTCAGTGGATATCAACAACAGCAGAGAGGGAAAACCACTGGCAGGTAAAGGTGAATCGGTGACAAGGATGGCATGTGTGTATATACATGTGTGTGTGTGTGTGTGTGTGTGTGTGGTGTGTGGTGTGACTGCCTTCAGTGTGTTTGGAGTGGTTTCAGTGGCACTGTACTTAAGCGGTGCTTATCGGCGTGTTGCAGGTGCTGTGCAGTAACAGTGTGCTGGACTCGGCAGACTACTGGCTGCAGAATGAGAAAGCGCTGTGCAGACTGGCCCTGCTGGATGGAGACGCAGACGGCAGCTGTACTACAGTGAGTAGACCCGCCGATGGAAAGCACTTTGGTCTGGCCGGGGTGTATTTGCCCCGCGGTTACGCAGATCTATATGGTAATTCACAGAGGAGGAACGTGAAATGATGCACAGCATTGACTGGGAGTTGGACATGAAAACGTTTTTAACCTGCAAGCCTTCCAACGCAAACATCATGGGCTTTTTAGGCGCTAAGCCACAGAACAGACTGTGGTTTGATTTCCCCGTGCTGCTAAAGGGCACTTTGTTGGAGTTTTTGAGGAAAGGGGAGCGAGAGAGAGCATGTGGTTCACTTGCTGTGTATAAACCTTTAAGTATATCTAAATCTATATCATGACTTAAAGGTGTTGTAGGTCAAATTTAAGAGCTATCATTTGAGTGTAATTTTAGAAATGCCATAGCCATCTGTCAGCTGTTAGTGAGTGAAATGTTCTGTGAAATATATGTCCGGTTGACTGCCTCTGTACAAGAAAATTCTGATTTCAAAACCGCTCCCAGCTAATTTCTGACCAATGAGGGCATCTCTTCCCGCTCTTGATTTTAGGTTTCCATCTTGCCTGTCAATCTCTGTGGAGAAATGGTGGAGAAACGTAGTGAGGGAGGGACCGTTTTTTTAAGTTGCTTATTTTCTTCTTATCTTGTTCAATTCTGCTCTTTTTTGCCTTGTACAATGCTCAACTCTTACCCACAGCACCTTAACAATATTGCAATGGCTCATGCTGTGGTGGACAATCACAATGTAATCACTATGATCTATTCTACGCTATGATGCACCGCAGTTTGTAGGAAGAGAGCAGTTAAATGTACTCATACTACTAGTTACAATGTCAAATGCCTTGTTGAAATGAACTATGTTATTATAGCTTACTTTGTGGATACATGCAAAACAAAGTATTATTGAATATTGACACCACAAAGTTTTAGTTGTTATGATTGAATGATGGTTTTCATCAAATGTCTCCCTTGCAGGAGAAATGTTTAGGGCATGGCCTTATGTCAATGACATGTTGTTATGATAATGCATTTGTTTGCAAAGACAAGATATGCTTGTTACATATAACAGTAATCTGGCAGTAATCTCAAAAGCAATATTAAACAACAAAACATTTTAGAATATTATATTCATATTATGTTCATTTACTCTTCACTATAATATATAGTGAAGAGTAAATGAACATCCTTGGCTACTTGTGAGAACATTTTGTAGGAACATTACTAATTACAATGAAGCAAACAAGTTAAATGAATAATTAATAGATACATTGTGACGCATAACACCATGAGAGACACTGTCCGCAGAGACACTGTGACCAAGATCTTTTCCTCGCTCACACTTCCCGTTCCAGTAATTCGTTCTCTCCCTACAGAGATTTAAAAAGATCATGTTTGGTTTAGTTTTTTTTCAAAGAGAAAGTGCCATCCCATGGGGCACGCAAAGCATCGTTGTAATAATTAGACCCCCTGAATTTCATCTCCTCTGATGGAAAATCAATTTCCACACCTTTGGCAGAAAAAAAACCCCTATGGCCACATATGCTGCTCTTTTTGCTATTTCTCATTAGGTTCTACTGATGTGGTGCCTATGAATGATTATTTTTAAAACAAACCATAACTTGGAGCCAGGGGCCCTAACGACATCCTAACGCTCTGAGTGCCGACTTAATGATTCAGGGTTAATTTGATTCTCAATGTACCTCTTTCACAGGCACGGTTATAGTCTAATGCCTGATTAGGAAATGGCTTCCTATGGATGATTGACCGAACAGGCTGTAATCTTTAGAAATTGCTCTGTTAAAGTACAATCTAACGTACGCCCCCCCCATCTAGGTTATATAATTCTATTCTAATTATTTCTACATGAATTACTTAACATGCCACTTTTAATTAAGTGTTTAAACCTTAAACGCTTATTCCAGCATCACACACCTCTTAGTACAATTAGCTCACTAATGCACTCCTATCTTCTTTCTGATTCTCTGGTTTAGTAATTGGGCACAAAGCACACATAGTATAAAGTTTCACGTTTATTGTCATAATAGAGATTATGAAAATAGCAGATTATTATTTTCACGGAAACTATGTACACATAAAGTATCTATAATTTGTACATTTTGAGGAGGTGACTGTGTATCAACTACTATAGCATGTTTTATCACAAATTAAAGGCATATCCACATAAATGATACATTTTTAACAGATATCTCCCTCCAACATGTAGATTGACACTTAACACATGTGAGTGTGCTCACACAGAATTATTATGTTTCTGTATCATACAAAAACACCAGCTGGGTTATCTAAGATCAGATTCACACTTGACTCATACAAAGGTTATATGTGTGATATTACACATCTAAACAATTTTTAATTTTATTCAACACTCCCAAGAACCATGCAGAGCGACAGCCCAGCACTTATATACGGCCCTGTAGAGTAGCCCTGTAAACTCAATCATGAAACAATTATTTTCATTGTTTTTCAAGAATTCACGAGTGACCAACGTCAAAAAATGCGGGAAAAAAAGCACATCGCATTTACATACGTGGTTTCCAACTCCAATCCACTTTCCTGTGACGCTCGGCACAGGGTTGCAACACATTTTGAATCTCCAGTGGCATTCGTATACAAACAGAGCGCTTTATCGTGCATGGCGGTTTTGCGATCAAACAAGACAATGGCCATTCTTCTCTCCCCTCTCCAACTGCTGTGTCCATACTCCATGAATCATAGCATTAGCGTTAGCAGGGGAACAGATGTGGCCAATTCTCCTGCAACCTCTCACACTCTAAAGTGACAAATCACCCCTCTGTCTCTCCAGTCTCTCCACTGCTTTTCTTGCTTTCCACGGCCAATCAATCAAAGGTAGGGGGTGGGCGGGGGCTGGCGAGGAACCGTGGTGAGAATTTGAGCGGCCGCCTTGGCTGTGAGGAGATGCGAGCCAGCGGGCCAGCGAGGGAGGGTTGGAAGGAAGGAGGAAAAGGAAAAGGAGGAGGAGGAGGAGGAGGAGGAGGAGGGGGAGGAGGAGGAGACGGGAGCAGGAGCTAGATAGTGACACATACAGAAAAGATGAGAGGGAGTGAAAGGAGGGGGGAAGGGTGAAAAGTATGCAGAAGCACAAGATGATGAAAGAGAAGGTTTTTTGAAATAAATGTGTGTGCTGCCTAAAACACAAAACATGATCGAGAGAGGATGATGGAGAATACAATGAAGATCACTTACCACTGTTTGTGATTGCTATTAACATTACCTGCACAGTGGGCAAGATGAGGTTAGGGTGTTCATCTTCCTGCAGAACGGTTCTGACCAGGTCCCCAAACCATCACCACCCAGACCCCCCTTAACGTCCCCTAAATGACAGTTAACACTTAAAAACAACTTGTATGATATGGGGCTATATTAAGGGTAATTTTTTACAAGCAGAGCATCATAGGGGCAACAGCAAATACTGAAGTCTTTCCAGGGGGGCAATATGGCAGCGGATCATTTGGAATATGATCTTCTTCACCACCTGCTAAACATCCCAGAGGATCCTCATGGATTCACTTTTGTATGCTGGATCTAAGTTAAGCATCATGGGATGACGTTATGCAGTGAAAAATATCATTACATACGTTGCACTCTCATTTAACGACATTTAAGGAAGAATAAAAACAACGATGACTCCAGTTTAACCCAGTTTGGGTCCCAGAGGTTTATCCACAGAAACCAATCTTAATCTTATGGATTGATTTTATTGGTTTTGTCTTGACCTCATTGAAGCAGATGATTGAGGCTTTTGAGTTGCCATGACAATAAGTCAACTAAAAGGATTTTTTTTTTTTATTATAAAAAGCGGGAGCCACGCGTGAGATAAAAGCACAGGATTTTCTGCTTTATCACCCAATTCTGGCTCCATCATGTTGTCACCTGTGATCACTCACTCATGTTTTAATGCATGAAGTCACAGCAAAGTGTTATGTTGCTGCGATAGTCACACTACATTGCGTCTGTCCCCTGAGACACTCAATTTGAAATGGAGGGAGGGCTCCTTGCAGTTTCCTTCGCCTGGCAAGCTGTTGTCCCCACACACTTAATAACTTGATGACGATGCAACTTTACGTATTGCATTTGATTAGAACGTTCCCATTGTTGAATTATTCAAATGAAGGTGTGAGCAAGAGATGATTATGTTGAAGTATGTTTTCAATCCAATTTCAAACAATACAGTCTAAAAGCCAAAAAGTGGCACAATTATTAGAATTTCTTATTGGAAAAAAAAAGATTGACTTAAAGGTTTAAATGTAGAATGCTTTGGAAGAAAATTATTTCTGAAAAGCAATGTCACTCACACAATTTAAATAACAGTGGTGCATTTCCTGTCTGAACATTGTCCATTTCCCCTGGTGATCCCTCTTCCTGTTTTGAACTCCTCAGAGGAAAGGGAACCCATCCATCATTTGATTCAAACACTTCACACATGGGCTGCGTACTGTGTCCCGACCTGTCCCCTCCAAGCCCAAGTAGACGGCCCCAGTGAGAGAGAGCAGAGATAAATATGCCATCTCTTTAAACAGGAAAAACTGACTTACAGCAGGATGAAACCAGGAAGAAACGCTAGGATCGGCAACCCCCGTGCAATTCACAGCCAAACTCTTCTAACAGGAACACTTACTCCATTTCTAAAGATTGATCATCATTTTGCCATGCTAGTGAGTATAGGAAGGACGAGGACATGACATGGCTTAACCTGGGGGGTTTGTTCCCCAATGTCTGCGGTCTCTGTCTGCAGACATCCTTGAGCAAGAGGCCTAACCCCATGTTTCTGAAATCATGTTGCGTTGGATAAACATGTCTACTAAATAATTAAATAATAATAATAATACAAAAAAATACATTTAAATAATAATAATAATAATAATAAATAAAATAATATTAATACAACAATATTTTTTTTAATGATTCAGCATCAAGCTGATCTTAAGGCCACGACAAGGTCACGAACATGAAGTCATATGCAGCCTAGCTTATGCTACATTATTCAGTACATTGGTGACTGAGAAAGTTTCTACATTTATTATCATTAGCATTACCGCTTTGCGATAACTGGTGTACCAGACACACTGTCAGTGTGAATTTTAGAACTGGATATATTTGTATGAATGTTATTCATGTAATATATATTCAAGATAACGCATGTCATAATTATATTAGTTAAACATTATTTAAAGGTCCTGTAGACAACTTTTTTTGCTTTAATGTATTAATATGAAGTAAATATTGATTGCACAGTGTAATGGCTACAGAATAACAACACTATCGGCATTTAGATTGTTTCCCTTAGCTTCCGGGTAGCTATCCCCATTAGCTATCCCCATTAGCTATCCCCAGCAGTGGAAATGGCGGACGGTGGAACAACTGATGTAAAGCCAATCTGATGACACTACTTACTATCTGCGTACGCTACGTTTTAGCATTGAGTATATCCAGATCCAGTCAGGCTACCAACCCAGTTCGCTTTTCTCAACATATACTAAAGAATGTGTATCTGTTTTCATGTCTCCATTAAAGACTATATGAATGAATGAACTCACAGTTTTCCACCTAATGTTTTCTTCTACTCCCGCCTCCACCCCGACACCAACCCCTGCTGCCGATACTTGTTTGTGCAAAGCAAAACTACGGTATTACTATGCAATGCACATCATTACAATAGCTTTTGCCTCAAATAAAATGATGCCAATTTCACTTTACCTCCTCAGTGAACATGCTTCCTTCTTTGTTATTTCCAAAGTGTTGA
This sequence comes from Merluccius polli, assembly GCA_030340625.1. Classification (NCBI taxonomy): domain Eukaryota; kingdom Metazoa; phylum Chordata; class Actinopteri; order Gadiformes; family Merlucciidae; genus Merluccius; species Merluccius polli. The sequence continues at coordinate 19,507 of JAOPHQ010001457.1, forward strand.
TCGTTTCTTTCGTGGAGATTTCCAACCAAATGAGCGTCTCTTACAAGTATCTTTTTTCATGCATATGTATAATATGTATAATTCATATTTATTTTGCTCAGTAATCTGATCCCATTACTGGGATGTGATTAGAGTTTGGCATAGTTTCCATTGTACTAGAAATGACTGAAATGTCTTCAAAAATGTTTTCAACTTGAAAGCAATTTTCCAGTTGGGTTGCGATCTTAACTGTTACGTGAGAGTAATAGATAGTGGGGCTATTTAAATCCAATCTTTTTCTCGAGACAATGCCATTTTTACGTAAGAGGTAGAGGAGATATGTAAGATTGTGGGATACATAGACAACCAACACCCTGCATAAAGGAACCAATCTAAAGGAACCAGATCTAAAGGAACTGATTGCAACATTAAAGAATTAATTTCGTAGTTGTAGATATTCAGGGTACCCGTGTGACATGTGACTTTTACTAGAAACTGTATGTTCAAATCTTTACTAGTTGTACCCTGGCTGCATCTAAAATATGTAATTTGAACTTAATTCCGTTTTTCTTTTTGCATTATTTATCATGGTAAAATAAAAAGCAGCTGCAATAAAAGGAATAAAAAAGAAAGAAAAAAGGAGCAAGACCAGCTGTGTGTGGGAGGGTGAGAGAGGTAGCAGGAGAAGTGAGAGAAGAGGAATGGAGGTATCCACTGATAACAGACTAAACACTATAGTTTTATGGAATTGACTATCTCTGTGATCTCTTGAAACGGTCTGATCAAATGTCTGATAAGTCGTGATGTGGATTTTTACTGGCAACAGAACAAAAATAAGCCCTAAATTGAATGAGTAAAATCAATAACATCTGGTGAGCAATTGAAAGAGATATGAGGTAGATATATATATACACATATATGTGTACTTTGCTATCACTGTCAAATATTGGTCACAATGTTTCACAAGTGGGAGAGTTTCTCTGCGTGTATCTGAAAAGGTTAGTAAAATATCTGAAATATCTGAAGTAATGCAGTGAATTCAGACTCATAGGCTTGAACAGGCTTGAGTTGAATGAACTTGGCTTGAAATACAGTTACAAAAAATGCTGTTTTTTAACCACTATTTTTACAACCTCTCTTCGAGTTGGCAACGATAACGTCAACATGCACGGCGAGTTGCCTTTTATATAACCTGTATAGAAAAACATGTTGGTCTTCATATGTTGTTGATGGTTAATTTCCTCCTTCCGATCTGCCTCAGTGGTGCTGGTTGCCTGAGGGGCTGCTATTTGTGAAATCTCCAGGTTTTGCAGCACAGTCCAGCTCCTCTCATTGGTCAGTGCGGTTGATAAGGGTCAACCGCAGATTGGTAGCCTACATTGATAGGCTAGGCGAAATGTTGAGCACAGCTGTTTGTTTTCCCTTTGATTGAGCATTTATTGAATTGACAGACCCTGGAAGACGCCCATCTCCCTGCTACTGTCAGGGGACCGGGGGGCTGTCTGAGAATGGGCAAACTGCTCAAATATATACAGCAGAAAATACTCATTCCAATATTTAGGCAACATTTTTTCCATTAACTTACTGAAAATGATTGCAAGTGAAATTAACTGCACTTGTTTTTTTATGTCTTTACTTATATCTGCTGATGTTTATTTTCACAGGGGGAGAATTTCACTAACCGCCAAACACATGCACCCTCACGTGTATGGGTTTGTTTGTCCATGCATTCATGAAAAAATGGAGAGACATTGAACATGTCGCTTGGTTTGCCTCTCAGATGGTCGGCAAGATAGCTCTCTGTTTTTCCCTCCAGCCCATATAAAGAGCACCTGCCTCTCGAGGTGAAACTAGTCAACCTGCCATATATCTTTCCTCTTTGATTCAATGGCTGGCAGCTCATGAAAAAAGGTTGGCAAAAAATAACTATTTTAGAATGTAGTTATTTCTGTTTGCATACAGTACACTGCTGAGATTGATTGAGTGTGACTTAAAAGCATTTTCAATTAGCTAAAAAAATCTAATGTTGTTCTGAGTTGATCAAATACAGCAGACCCTTAGTTAGTTGATGAATAAATAATGCAATAGGGCAATAAGTACAATAGCACACATTCATTTGAAAATGTCTGTTTAGTTTCATGTCTAATAGATAATTCATTAGAAAACGTGTATAACAGATTTCCTCTTAGAACACAAATACTGTGGTATTCAAAGGTAATTGAATACTACAGTATTCAATTATTATCATATTGTGTTTACAGTAGCCATTATGACCGGTAAATGCTTTTTTGGACGGAAAATGTTCTGTTCCACTGCTGTTCTCTTTGATTTCGCTGTCACTACTGAGGTTCTCATCTTGATAAGTGATATGAAGTGCACAACGCATGGCAGAAACCGTGGCGGTGACATAACATGGCACACATTTCATGAACAGATGCTCCTACTTCTTGGGCATACCATTTCTTAATCAGCGGAGAGCTCCAGTACACATATGTGCACTGTCTGGAACTAACCCTGTAACATGAGCATCAATGCAAATACTAATGTTATTAGAGGTCCCTCCAATCAGACGAAGAGTCTACACATTCATGACTATATTATAAAGATATGGGTCCTGCGACTCCTGGACAGCTTTTCTTCACTCCACTGAGGAGCGAGTGAAAACCTATAGATAAGACATAGAGAATCATTCAGTAGTCTGATTGGCCAAACTGCAAAGCCAAACTCCAGGGTAAGTTATGTGTCCACAGGACCGCACCTAATGCACTGGATACCAGAGACAGCAAGAGCGACGTGGAAGGAGAATAGTTCTAGTGGCAGTGTCCTCCATGGGTAGACGTGGGTTTGCAATTGTGCAAGTTCCCATGGCATCCCAATGGGAACTTTCCATTTCAGAATTGCTAGAGGATTTACTAGATACCTAAACATAATCTAGTTGTTTTTGCCACTGTCCTTATCGGTCCAAAGGAGCTATTCTAACAAGATATAGGCATTAGGGATTCATCATTAGGGTAATACAACCTGAAAGGAAGATGAAGGGGCCATCTAAAGAATATATTCCTGATTAAAGTGAGGATGTGAATAGGTTGTGATTCATGTACTTTTTCTTAACACGCAGTGTCTGCTCAAATGTCTGGGTAAGACGAATCACATGTGTCATAATAGTTCAAAGGAATTGATTTTGAACAGTCGATGGGTATTATTATTTTAGAGATTTTTTGGAACTTGTCTTGTTAAAAATCAAATGGAAGGCGATAGGGAAAAATAAATAGGAAGAAGTTTCAGCTCTGCAGAAAGACAAGTCAGTTACATGGTTACTGTCAGAAAGCGAAGAGTTAGGGGAGGCAGCCGCACGAGACCGCATGAGTGATGCACTAATAGTGCCAGGTGTGATTAATAATGACAGACATGGCATGGCTCAGCTTCAATCTCCTAACTCGAAACATTGCTGGGAGATAATATTGACACGAGTGTGACGGGTATGCCCCAAGTGTGTGTCACATGCATGCTAATGTGTGTTTGTCTTGTCTTTGAATTTCATGCATAAATGTCAAATATTTTCCCCATTCATGTTCTGTCTTCTGTGTGTGAATTCGGAATTTGCAGGGGCCACAATGTAAACTATTCCAACTATATACAAGGAACTGCCGAGTTAAAGTATGTTGATCTGCATCAGATGTTGCATTTCGAGTCAAAGTTGAATCGATTCAGACATCTCATTCTAACACGAGACATACCATCACACTCCATTTAACCACAAGGTAATGAGCTAAAGAGTGGAGGGAGGGAGGAAAAAAGCCTAAGAGCGAGGGAGACTGCTAACATGCAGTGTTGATAACAAGGAAAAGATGGGGTGGGCCGTGAAAGACGAATCAGGAGACCGTGGGAGGGAAGAAATTATTTGAGAAATGGTGCCGCAAGTACAAAACAGTATTTCAAGTGGTACAAATTCTTTAACAGCACACAGGTGAGTCAGCCAAGAAATAACCTATTTTCTGTGAAATAATCTCATTAAAAATCTGAAATGGATATTACCACGTTACACTCGTGCAATCCTTCCAACTCAATTGTGTCAGGTATTAATGCCTGCTCTCTCTTGTCTCACTCCCCCTTTCTCTCAGATCTGTTTTGTGAATTTAGACCATGAGAAAATGGATAACAGTGATGACAAAGGAATCAAGGTGAGCAAATGTCCTCTTTAACTCACAGGTTCCACCTCACAGCTTAATTGTATATCCCTTTGTCTCTCCCACCAGCATGCCCCATTTAGTTGCTCGCAGTGTTTCTCCAATGCTGCAAACATTAGCTCAGTTGCCATGGATTCTGGGCAATTAGCTGGAATTAGAGGCTTCATTTGTTTAGGTAATGTGCAGATTTGTGCTGTTGCTTGTGGAGGTGGTGCTTGATACACAGCCATGATATGATGAACGTGATACAAGAAATTCTGCATTCACTGCCAGGGGGGTTTCACAATGACATATAGCATAAAGTAAATATGTAATTGTTTTAACACTATTGTTGTAAGTATATTACTTTTATTGTGATGTTTTAGTAGCACTGACTCATAGCCAATTGACCGTTATACAAAAAAAAAGGTATTCTCCACTTTATTATAGGTTATTTTAGTTTTTTTTAGACACACTTACATTTTCTACTTTCTCCAACATCGATTGCATGCTGTTGTCGTTACAGAAGTGGCTCGGGATAAAAAGCATATCCTAAATGAATACATGTAAAATGCAATCGAAACCCATTGTGTGCCACCATTGTGTGTTTCGCAAAAAACAGAGGCTGGCCTCCGTGTCGCCAGATCTGCCAAAGATGGTGGAATCTCTGAGTGTCCACCAGCCCAAGGAAAATGAGATTCTGCTGTTGGGGGGTTTACAAGCGCCAGACAGCTTTCACACTCGCTCGCAATCCTCCACGCAGGTAAGTGTCGCCATGATGCATTGAATTACTCGTACTTGTTTGTTGAAGGCTCGGGTTATTTTATCCACTTCAACTCAGCGGTCCCTTTCTTCTTGATCCAGTGTACTATTATCGACAGCTCGTGCCTCGGCAGAGCGAATCCACAGAAAAATAGTTTGAAAAATTTACTTTGAGTTAACTCTCCCTTCCTCGCCTAAATAAAACATTACAATTCCTAAGAAGAGACTGTTCTTTTGAAATGAGGAGCCTGAAGTCAATATTCCTGCAACAATGTGAAGGTGAACAAGACATGGAAGGTGTAATATCAATATGTATAAAGAAGTCAATGAATGTGGAGGAATTACACAAGAAATAACATAAAAACTTCATTAAGACCAGCAGCGACTCTGCTGCCTACTTCCGATAAGATATACTTAATATCTCTCATCTTTTGTGGGCTCAATGTGTGTGTGTGTGATATGAATTCATACAGCACAGGCAAAATGTACTGGGTTTGAACCAATGTCTGCAGTCTAATGCTAAACACTTGTTATGTTCTAACCAGGGCCTGCAGCAGCAGCAGCAGCAAGTTGCAGATGTGTGTCTTCTGCAGTGTTCAGGACGGAGACTTACCAGCCACCCAGGAAACATCATCCTAGAGATCAACAGGTTCCTGATTGGCCTCCAGTGGGGGAAGGATCGTCACCTACAGCAGCAGCAGCAGCAGCAGCAGGGCTGGGCTGTGGCCGGGCCACGCATTGACGACGACACCAACCGCTCTATCTCCTCCATCGAAGAAGACTTTATCACCGCCTCGGAGCACCTGGAAGATGACAGCGAAGAGGACAATTATAGAAATGGTGAGTTTTGCAACCAAACTTTTTTTTACTCTTTTAGCTTTAAAGGTTCCCTCACATTGATTTTCCGCATGACTCATCCTTACTTAGATTGAAGTCATTAGCAATGGGCAAAGTTCCCTTAGAGTTCAATTAGCATAATGTTGACATTTATGAATTGTAATGAGCAATTTTATGCACAGATGAGTACTGAGCTATAATGGAGGATATTTTACATAAAGGATAAGAATATGTTTCAACATAAACAGTTCATGGCTTCTGGGTGCTTTGTCTGCTTCTGTGTACATAAACAGAGTGGAAGTTTCCACTGGGACCATGTGCCATGACTTTGATTTAATGTGATTTGCAAGACTACTTTTATACTATTGCTATTATTATTATTCTCTCCGAGTCATGTATTGTACTACACACCAACGCTTGGCGTGATTAATCATTTTTCGAAGTGTGATGATAATTCTTGTGGTCAAGTACTAATTTGCTGAGCTATATCGCAGATGGGATCTTATAATTGGTCTCGGATCACAATAATCCATGATGTTTCTATGCTCACTAGTAAAACAAAATGTATATACAATTGCAGCAATAATAACAATACTTCTAAAGTCAGTGTTCATATGAGAAGCGGTATTCACGTGCTTTTCACTTGGTCTGGCGTGTTATTTGTCATCTATGAACCTACCTCTTTATTGGCTTCTTTTATGGTTCACTTCCTCATCTGTTTGTGGGACTTTTGCAGCTGAGTAAAGCTGCATAGAACAAGGCCGATGCTATGTTTCTTTTTGTTGGATATTGCCCTGAGCTCTTTAGTACCACAGAGCTGGTGAACCTACCTTAATCTATAATTCATCTTACATGTAAAATTGGCTACACAGCAAAGGTTGCACTCTCCTTTGAGTCAGTTTGATATTCATAATTAGATCATCACAGATAAGAATGCTCTTTACTCTTGCTAGGGGATGGAGTAGCAACTGTAATCAGGGTCAAGTTAGCATTTCCAGTGCCAGGGCAAATGTTGTATAGTGTTAGATAGCCGTCTTGTAATATAGAGACCCGCTCTACTTGAGTGCCACAGTATTTTTGCGAGAGTTTAATGCAGAGTTTAATGCTTAAATAATGGACACTGATTTAAGCTATGATACGGCTTATATTGAAATTATTTGTGTTTATTTGTAAAACATACAATTGCCATTGTAATATTATCTAGTATACAATTAGGATTATGAAAACCAATAACTAAACACAAATATTGACTTGGAAATCGATTCAGAATAATGTTAAAGGAGAAAGTGAACAGCATACAGAAGTAAATCAGCTTTTCCAGTGAATGTACAGATAACCGGCCAATGTTCTATTTTTGCAGTGAAACACAGAGCTTGATGGAGCTGCTCTGTAACTGGTACAGACATTTGTCATTATTGGTCTGTTTCTCTTTCTCTCCCTCTCTCTGTCCCTCATTGTCTCTCCACAGAGCCAGGGAGTGGGGAGGCAGCAGAAGGCCTAATAGGGGTTGCACAGAGGCACTGTGTCAGACTTTCATCTCAGAGGGGACAGAGGGGACAGAGTTTTCCTCGTCGGGACAGTGAGGGCTTTGAGGGGACTGTTGGGGTCCCCGCCAAAAAGGGGCCCCAAAAACTGATCCACCACACAAAGGAGTCAGCTGGTCACTATGCCACAAACCTGGCTGAGTCTGTGTTACAGGACGCCTTCATCCGACTGTCCCAAGATGAGACCTCATTCATACCTGGGGCAGCTGTGAGCGTCTCGCTCTCCCCCCATCCATCCAACTCTACGTGTTCTGTTCCAAAGAAACGTTCCCAGCAACGGACCTGCTCCTTCGAGCTACCCAAGATTGTCATAGTTCAAAGCCCAGACAGCTCTGAGGGTGCTGCAGAGTGGCCCGGTAGCCAGGCTCCACAGTCTGGAGATGAGGATGACTCTGTTGAAGTCCAACCTGTGTCAGAACAAGGCACCCAGCCTCATAAGACCCACCACAACGGAGGGCACCCCGCTAAACCTGTGGAGGTGGCTTTGGCCTGTGCCGCAAGTATCATCGGTACCATCACCAACCCACAAATGACTGAGCAGATTACCATGGAATCCAGTTCAGAGGAGGACACAGGCGAAGAGCAGCAGGAGTCAGAGGATGGGGCCGACTATTCCTTCTCTTCAGCTATGTGCGGCATGGCTAAGCTCGCTGGAGCTGTAGCTGCCATGGACCTAACCGAGGAGTCAGGGGAGGGTGGTGACTCCGATGCAGACTCGAATGAGGTCTATACAACCTCTAGGGGGCTGATGTCTGCTGCGGAGGCATCAGCTGCCTTTACTCTTCACTGCAGTGTCACAGAGGGGACCAGTATTGAGGCCTTCCGTGCCAACATCGCAGAGGTTCTACATAGAGAAGCAGCAGAGGTCCTGGCTCAGCCACAAGGCTACAAGAGTGTAGCCCACCTGCTGGAGGTCACACATAACAAGATAGTTGATGGCATTACCTGCCCAAAGAAATCTTATGTGGATGATACAGAAGTTGATGATTTTTTGAGTGAGGTGGCTGACAGTCTCTTCAAGCATGCTTTTGAAAAAGCAAAAAAGAAAAAAGAACTGGAGGGTCCTGGGAAAGATGCCCCTAACCTCCAAGTCTTTCTGCAGGAGAGTGTGAACAATTTGCTCTTTGACATCCTTTGCTTGACGCATAAGAAAATCAGTGACATTTCCAGATGTAGTCAAGCCCCATTTGACATGCAAGAGGGTGACGTTTATACCAGAGAGGCAACTAGCACTAAAGAGATTAGAGAACCAGCAGGTCAGATGCGACGCCTGGTTGGCTACAGTCAATCCAATAACAGTGAGAACCAGAGTTCCATGCTTCATTGCACAGATACGATCGCCATGGTTCTAATGCAAAATGATGGGGAATATTTGTTGGAGGAGAAAGAAATAAAAGCTCGGAAATCATCCCCCTCTGTACCTAGCAGAGAGCAACAACAGCAGGTGATGCTGCTACAAAAACAACAGCTGCAGTGTCAGACAAAAAATACCTCCCCATTGGCCAAGGACTGTGCTGACCATCAGCAGATGCAGCCAGGCAAAGGGGCCATCAGAGAACCACTGAGCGAGATCTCAGTGGCCTGCGCAGAAAGGAGAGGTCGACTAGGGACAAGTGGTGACAGCCGACAGGCCTCCCTGACACCACAGTCCTCCCTCAACTCCTGCAGTTCTCTGCTATCTTTTAGAATGGACTCCATGGAGTCCAGAACACCTGTTAATTGCTTTGCAGATGACCTTGCAACAACAGTGGTGTCTATGGCCACTGAGCTGGCAGCAATCTGCCTTGAAAACTCTACAGGGAAGCAGCCCTGGTTCTGTGGACTGAAAGGGGCACCTGAAGAGGGGCCTGAAGCCTACATACTGCCTGCTTGCCGAACAGTATTAAGGAGGAAAGAGGGCCAAAATGGCAGCACTACCTCTAAGAAACATCGGGCACCACGCCTTAGTGAGATCAAAAGGAAGACTGAAGAGCAGCCTGAGCTGATGGAGCGCCTGGTGAACAGAGTGGTTGACGAGACGGTCAACCCAGATGAACCCCAGGACCCATTCGCTCTGTTTGCTTCTGAGGTGACAGCCAGGATCATGAATTGCCCTGAGCTCAACGTGGTTGATACCTCCAAAGCAGGTCAGCCACGCAGCAGACTGCAGTGTGAGAGGTGGAGCCGAGGAAAAGCATCAAGTTATGAGAGCATTCCAGAGGAAGATGGCGACCCTTTGGGCAGACAAAACACCCTGGGCCCTGGGAGTCGGCTAGGACAGAACCTGAGCAGAGGTAGCTCCATCTCCAAACAGTCCAGTTGTGAGAGTATCACAGATGAGTTCTCCAGGTTCATGGTTAACCAAATGGAGACCGAAGGCAGGGGGTTTGACCTGTTGCTGGACTACTATGCAGGGAAGAATGCCAGCAGCATCTTGGCCGCAGCTGTTCAGCAGGCTGCCACCAAGAAGAATGGCCATCTTAATGTCAGGGCCTCGTCCTGCTTGTCTAAACAGTCTAGCACAGAGAGCATCACAGAGGAGTTCTACAGGTTCATGCTCAAAGACATGGATAAGGAAAACAAAGACTACAGTTTTATCAAGACTAAAGAGTGGAGCAACAGCTTGCTCCCACCTTCTCCCAGAACATCCTTCTGTATCCGACAGTCCTCTGTCCCAGACCGCCGTTCCTCAGACTCAAGACTGACAGTGGGCTCACCCATCAAAGCCAACTCTTTTGATGGATTTGCCCGCAATTCACACGGAGATACACTGAACATCTACCCCAGCAATTCGGTGTCAGCCTCTGGCCTCTGTAAGTCGGACTCGTGCCTTTATCAAATAGGCAAGACTGACCAGATAACCGACATGCTGATTCACGAGACTTGGTCGAGTTCCATTGAGTCACTGATGCGGAAGAATAAAATAATTGCTGATCCTGAGGACAGCATTGAGCTGGAGGCAGCCGCGTTAGAATCCCAGCCCCAAGTGCAGCAGTTTGCCAACCGTCTAGCAGCTGACATTGTGGAGACTGAGAAGTCCTCACTTGGGGGACCACCGGAGGGAGCTGGGAACCCCTTAGGGTGGCAGCAGCAGCAGCCCCGCATGCCTGTAGGGGAACGCAGAAGGGGCTTCAAACAGTCCCGGCCAGGATTTAGTCGAAGCAAGGGAAGCCAGGAGCAGGCTGGAACCGGTGACGGTACTGCTCTGCGAAAGCGGTGCACTAGAGATGTACCGCTCATCCACATCGAGGGAGACCAGAAAAATGCAGAGACCAGCCAGGACCCTATGAGGGTAAAAGTATGCCGCCAGGACCTCCCATCAGAAGCCCCAAAGCACTCAGAAAGAGTATCAGCTGGGAACAGCAGGTAAGCCGTGCACCTCACACATCACAACTTTCATCATAGTACAGCCAAGGAGAAAATTATACTGTAAGGGAAATATTATAAGGTTACCAAAGCACCGAGTTGACTTTCAATTGGTTTGATGCAAAGAGTGCAAGAATCATAATACAGTAGCTATTTTTAGTTGTCGTCTGTAACATCTACAAATAGACAAATACATCTACAACTGTCCATTGGCATGAATTATATCTGATCTATAATCTATTTTCAGTTTTTAATTGCTAAGCAGTGGAACATAATGGCACATTACTGGCAAAACATATCTGTTTTAGCGGCGTGGGTTTCTGTCAGACCTTTGACCTGATGCATTTGCAGGCTTTTAGTGGCTTCATTGTTTATTCATTCTATGGTGGATGATCTCATCTAAATAAGGAATACGGCACATTTGACATGCACACTGAAAACCAATTACACCAAAATGTGCATATTCTGTAAAACGTTTGAATGAAGTCCCACAGGATTAGCTACTCAGTGACAAAGAGTTTGCGAGCAGCGGAGATAAACGACAACGATTCCATGTTTTTAGAAAATGTGGTCTATTCCGGATAACACGCTATAAAATCATGTAATTTATTATTATGACACTTTCTAATAGAGGAGATAACAGACTGGTGTTTTTAAATGAGGGTTAGCAGGGTGGCAGCTTAGACAACAGCAGCGTTTGAGTAGCCCTTTTGGTCGAGGCACTGATGCATACCCCCATCATTTTGGAGATAAAGCCTGGGGTATATAGGAGATGAACGAAAGTACAAATATTAAGGAGATAAGCTGTGAAGGTGTGAAGAAAAAAATGGCAAGGTAGTTGAGAAATGGTGATCTAGAACTATTTTGGGGAAGATATCACACTGGTTTTGCGCTGAGCCAAAAAAAGAAATATTCACTATATAATATTCAGTAGCTTCTCTAGGCTGTGACAAAAGCAAAGAGTATAGACGGGCCACGCTACGGCACAATCACAAGGCACAGTACCTTTCACTCAACAATCAGGGAACAAGTGGAGCGCATCCCTGGTGTGAAAATGGAACGTCGACCTGTTCAGTAAATATAACCTGATTTCCCTCTGGAATTCTTCAAGATGGCAGCCTTCCATCATCTGATTATGACTTAACCTAATCAGTTTCCCCAGGAAATAAAGTGACAGTGACAATGCAAAGACCCTTGTGAGTGGCAAAGGATTTTGAGTGCCGTGCATTATAGCTCACACTCAAACAGACAGCCATTCATAATGTATGAACCTCCTACAGTTTGCACAGACTTTGTAGGTAGACAAAAGAGAAAGTATAATACCAATATCAATATCAAAAGAAACCAAAGAAAAAGAGGTAACACTCTATAATAACGTTCAGTCATAAGTCATTTATAAGCCTTTAGTTAATGATGAACTAATTAACAAAACATTAATAAACATTTGTAGATGATTAATACATGCTATGTTAAAGATCCCCTATTTTTAACACCAGGTGTGATGTTGATTAGCCATTACAAGGTATATCAAAATCTACCCTCTAGTAACATCTCAAGTGGGAGTGACCACGCTATTATAAAGTGTTACTGAAAAACTAGGAACAGCAGTCTCACACAGTAGTTTAAGAGAAAAGTCTAGGGCGGCACAGGACTTCCTCAATCAACCAGTCCACGGTGGTCACCCCCCTCCTCCACCTTTGCTCTCCCCAGCAGTGAGAGGCCAGCGGGGCCGGTGGCTGCTCTGGTCAAGAGGGACAAGCGCTCAATGAGCGCTAGCAGTGAGGAGAGCATGGGGAGCTGGTCCCAGGTCACTCCTGAAGAGGACCCCCACGAGGAGACCAGTAGTTTTATCCAACTGAGCGAGGGGTCAGTAACCGCTGCTCCTAGTCCAAACCATACCGCTGCTAACGCTAACACCACCGCCACCCTCACCCGCCCCCCATCGCCACTCACACACGTGCTGCCCTGAGCCGGCTGACAAGGCAGATGCTGTGGTGTCAGAAGCCCACCCACCCGAGCCTCCTATCCATAACACTGGCACAGACCCGGTAGGCCTGATGACGACCATCGCAATGCTAGTCTCGGATCTGTTAATATCCAGAACTAGTGGTTCACAACATTCTGTCTCACCATTCCTTGCTTAGCTAATGTCCCATTCTTGTTTTTCTTTTGTTTTATCCACCCACTCCCACATTCAGAAGCCGTGTCTGTCTTGACATGATGCGTAGTCCAGGAGCTCAGAGATATTGTTTTTGCAGAGGCTTCTGCAAAAACAAAAGTAACTCATTACTTATTATTATTATTTATGAAGCCGTGCTTATTAAGAGCGCTATTGTAAGCATTGGCAGTCGTGTCCGAGGGCAGCGGGGCTCTTCATCGTAGCTTGGCAGCGATGAGTAAAAAGATGCTTGCCGGCTAGTAACCGGCTGGAGGAGCCGTCTGTGGCACCACGGCACCCGCTGCTACCTGTGACGGGTGCATCCCGTCTGTTTACTTCTGTGTGTCTCTTGAGTCATTACGCAGGCAGAGCAGCACTACAGCGATATGGAGACACGTCCCGCCCCGGCCACCGGTCCACCTCACCCCTCTAACCCCCGCTCTCTCTCTCGCCAAATCTCCTCATCCTCATTTCCGGTCGGAGCTCTGGCCATCAGCCGCCCTTCACCAGCAGCGTCCCACTCAGCTCCGCTGCTGCTATTTATATGCTAATCACGGCTAATAAACAACACGGCCCCCGCCCCCCCCTCCCCTCACCTTGTTATTCTTCCCTTCACGAGTCAGTGATCACATTGAATGTGTGAAGATGTAAAAAGATGTAAAGCTCAACCCTCTGCTCCACAGAAACGGGACCAGCAGCGCGTCCAGTGTGGGCGTGGCCGACCTGGATGCCTTCTCTGACGTGCTCGCCCAGAGCGCCGTCACCATCAGGTAATCCAGCACCAGCACCGCTGGCTATGTACAGGCGCTACTCAAACACAGTGTTGACATCATGGGGGCACTCTGATGCCACAGACACTACACTGTGTTTATGTGTGTATGCGTTTTTAATAAAGCTTGCCAAATTCTTTCACATCGGTCCTGCCTTGGTCCCTTAACCCGGTGGTCTACGGTTGAGTGACTCGTGACAGACAGGCTATTGTCATTAGAAATGGGGGACATGGCAGATCGCAGCACTCTTTCATTATGCTGTCATTCTCACACACACACACACAAACATACACACATACCTGCAGGTAATAAACACTTTTATGAACACACACAAGGGTTAGTGAAAATCTTTTGACTATCGCTAAAAAAGTCAACTCGGCCATGCTTCTCTGAAAGTAACTTTGCCAACCCTATTTGTTGTTCATGCAGGAATGCATCTTTCAGGTGATGTTTTTCAGTGTAATGTTGTTTATTTCCCCACAGTGCAGAAACAGGGAGAGGCCACCTTGCAGAAAGCCGGGGGAGTGACCTCGGTAGGTGGAGTGAGTCACTGACTTGTGTCAATAAAGACTTTATATAAGACTTTATAGACTTATAGACTATTCATCCCACTTTGTTTGATTCTGAAATCTGTCTGTTAAACCGACTGCCCTTGTGAATCAACTATGGGTAATGCATGGGTTACTATTATTTTTCTTAAATAGGTGTTGAATTATTGAATTGTGTCCTTAAAACTACTAAAAGTGAATTTCTTAAGACTGGTTCCTAAAGCTATATGAAGCAGTTTGACGTCAGATTACCCAGTATGCCTTTGGCTCCATATGCACTCATTATTTGTCTTTTCTCTGTGGCCTTTGCATAAACGTATGAAGAGATGGGTTACAGGAAGGGAAATTACTTTCAGTGATTTCACCCCACATAAAATAATGGCTTTTATCATATATATATATATATATATAAGCCATATTTACTCATTTTTTTTAATAAGAAGTAGGGATGTCCGATATTGTCTTTTTTACCGATAACCGATAACCGATATTGTTCAACTCTTAATTTCCGATACCGATATCAACCGATACCGATACCGATATATGCGGAAACTTTGAAATAATTCCAAACCACCGACATAACTACAGCTACAACTAGCGTCCCACTACACGGCCGCACACGCCCAGGCTTGTTATTGAGACGGCGCGGCGCGTTTGATGATGTCATCAAACCACGTCCTCACTTGAAACATAACAGATGTCTGAAATTATTTCAAACAAAGTGTTTATTTATTTCACACTGTCTTTGTACTAACAGAAAATGGTCGCTTGCATTCGACTCAGGACAATTAGAGCTTTCCAACAAGATATAACATGCCATAGGCCACTTTAGTCATTTTGAGCTTTTTTAAAAACCGATACCGATATTTTCCGATATTGATTTTTTTATGCCAATATCGGCCGATAATATCGGTGGGCCGATAATATTGGACATCCCTAATAAGAAGACATAAATCAAATTAAACAGAAGAGGGGTGTGTTTGTGTGTGTGTGTGTCTGTGACTGTGAAGAAAGGTTATTTCAAAGTGAAGTGGGCGGTGAAGTTTGCTTAGTGTCTCGTTATCGTCATCCATCTTGCAGAGGAGGCCGGCCCGGTGAGAACAATGGAGAGCGCACCGCTGCGTCCCCGCGGCCTCCTGGTGCTAAACTGTGACCTGGAGGCGGAGTATGTGGACTGGGAGCTCAGGGTGACCCTCCAGTGGATAGCGGCCTCAGAGCTCGGCCTGTCCGCCCTCTACTTCAGCAAGTCTCAGGAAATGACGGCCTCCAAGGTAGGTGCAGGAAGACGCACATTTTGAAATGTTTGCTCACAAATACATTTTAAAAAGGTCATTGTATGTAGGTTCAAAATCCTACATAAAATGACCTTTTTAAAATGTATTTATTCATATAGTTGTTGACTTGTATTTTTTCAATGTACTTCACTCACTCGCTCTCAAATGAATGTCTTGTCCAACCTCACGCATGATATACAGTTTGAACCAGAGTGCTACATTTCACGTTGACATGTATCATATCATAGAGCCACTGTAATGTCGTAATGTCGTGGTTTTCGTTGTCTTCAGTTCCAGAAAGTGGTGCTGCTGGTGTCCCAGAAGGCGTGGCGCGTGGCGGACCTGTTCGCCGCCGTGCTGCAGTTCTGTAAGCTCCACGAGACAGAGAGAGAAGAGGGCAGGTCACCTCTGTCCAGCCTGTTTGATTGGCTGCTGGAGACTCTTTAGTGGCCCCCTGGATCTCGTCACAACACACAGACTCCACTACATTTGATTAGAGCGCTAACCACGCCCCCCCGCGTCCCGTTCGCCGCGTTTCCCATCTTATCTCCGGACCAGCCAGCCTCTTGCTTTAAACTACAAGCACAACGCATCCCTATTCAGGGTACCTTGAGGAATTAGCGTCCCATTACTGCCCTCTAACCTTAATCCTGTCTGTGGATGTTGTGTCGACGCCTCTTAGACAAGTTTCCCTTTAAAGATAAGCATGTTTTTCATTTCATTCACCTCGTGGTCTACAGAGATACATACACACACGCAAACATAGTGCAAGTGAATAGGGTTGGACCATTTCAGTGGGAATGATTTAGCCTTCAACCGATTTTAGAACAGCTTTGTATCTCACATATTCTCAATGCCATTCTTTTGTACATCACATACAGTAAGTCTCAACGCCATTTATTTTGTTATTGTTCGTCCATCGTATCGTCATCGAGTTTTAAAACCCATATCTTTCTAAAGTAGCAATGTCTATGTAAAAAAGAGGTAGTGACTTCACATTTGCTACAAGTCAAGAATATGTCCATATAGCTATTGTTTATGTTTACGGCCGATACATTTCTGTTGTGACCTTGAGATTGTGTCCTGAGTAGCTCATGTGTTGGTGTTCTTGTGAACGCGTGAGAGAGTGCTTTATTTTGGATAGTTGTACATAGGCCTTCTGTAGATCTGAAATGCTGCACCTTGAGGTAGTGGACTTGACTCCCATTGGTTTATACTGTCACAGAGACATGGCGGTAGGGCATGGTTTGTAATGTTTGATTTATTGGTGAATATAGTCTGTATCTTTCTCTACATGTATTAGTCTGGTGTTTTATCATCAATAGCGGGACACACACACACACACACACAGACACACAGACACACACAGACACACACAAACAACTCAACTGTCAACTGTCACTGTAAATTTGAATGTATTTATCTTTTGACATCAATAAATCAATGTGATGTGAAAGACGACGCAGTTATAGTCATGATATTCTCAACATACAAACGCTGTTCTTAGAAAAAAACAAGGAAGACGTTTGGCATCCTTTGCTTGAAAAGCCAGAGGACGTGTTTTCTCCAAGAAACCCAGAGACGGTAAAATAAAATGCACTTCTTTAGAAAACTAGAACAGAGAGACTTCGGCACGCACTGACTGAGCCTAATTAGACATGACAAATCAGAGAGAGTGGATCTCAGGTGTTGTCCTGCTGTTTATTAGTATTGGATTATTATTCATAACAAATACTGATCAATAGATAATACATTAGCACACAGTGTGCAAATCAATAGATATGTGGGTTTATAATGGGATTGGAATCTGCCTCCAGAGCCGAGATAACAGCCCGTCTTGTAATCAATTTTAGCCTCGTTATCTACGTGGATGTGACTGCGTAAGGAAGTCTCATTGGGACATTTTGCATTAACATCTGTGTCTCGACAAAAGAAAACAATTATTCCCAGAAACACAGCCACACAGCAAGGATGGCCTCCGCCGTCCCTAAGAGTGGGAGTTCACCTGCTCTGAAGCGTTCTTCTACCTGTTCATTGGAGACACACTAGCTCAACACATCATGTCGTCAATCAATAATACATGTAAACAGACATCAACCGATGTCAACAACAGATTGTTTTCTTCCTCATTGCATTGGGTGTGGTTTTATGAACAAGAACAAATGCTCCTTGGGCGATCCAAAAAAATCCACGAAATCCCTCTGTTTCCTCCCAGTGGGATATTATTCCCCAGGACCTGGGGACCACCGTAAAAACAAATGAAGCGCCATCTTGATCAATGGCTCTGGGATCACGATGATGGGGGGAAAACCGGCTCATCCGGATGATCATCAACCCACCAAGACAACGGGACGCGACAATAGTTGATTTTTCCGGGTTCTTTAAAAAACAAAACAAACAAAAAAAAACATGTCCGTTCGTTCGCTGAACAACCTCCTGGTCTCCCCCAGGGGGGGGAAAACCTGTGAGTCATTGGGCCGGTCAGCGCCAGATCCGACAGGAGTTGTCCTTACTTCCTGCAGAGGAGCGACAGGGGCACAGGGGGAGGCAGGTGGGAGAGAGAGGAGGGCGGCGGTGGAGCATGTTCTTTATTTTAAATTTGTCATTAAGTGCTCTTGACAGGTATAAGCAGAGCGCTTTATTTTCGGCTCAAGGCTAAAATTTTGACAGCGCGCGGCTGTCAGCATGTTCGCTCAGCTTGTGTGTGTGTGTGTGTGTGTACCTGTAATGATGGTGTCGCCCTCATAGTTGAACGCGCAGGAGAATATCTCGTCACTGTGGCCCTCCAGGACCTGCAGGCAGAGTCCCGACGCGACGTCCCACAGACGGGCCGTTTTATCAGAGCTGGCAGTCAGCACTCTGCTGCCCTGTGGGCTGAAGCAGATCTGGCAGCAGGGACACAGAGTGAGTGAGTGAGGAGCAGAGAGGACACAAGGATAGACCAGAGGTGTAGGTGTGTGTGTGTGTGTGTGTGTGTGAGTGCAAGTGAGTGACTGAGGTATAAAATAGATCTTAGCTTAATATCAGTCAACTCGTTACACTCGCTTCCATCTGACACTGCCTCCATCCCAACCAATATCCGTGGGGGGGGATTCGATTTTCCCTAACCAATCACTAGAGGCCAACTTATCATTCTGAATCTAATGTCATTTTAAGTCGACAGTGACGCGTAGCCATGCCGACATGCTTGTTTTTGCCGGGGTTTTAAGAGTGGAGGGGAGCGAAGTAAAAACAAACTACGATGTCGGGGTGACATTGAGAAGACACGCCATCTATGTAAATTAAATGTGTTAATCAAGGGGGTCATATCAAATTCAAGATCGTCATTCAGCAGCCCAAAGGCGACAGAGAGGCCATTGAGTGAAAGTTTCCGAGATGTCGGGGGTAATTCGTCCGGCACACAGCTTGACAACAGCTTGACAAGGCTGTTAGTCCTGCCCGTGGTGCTGATTGGCTAATCGTTAGTCCCCCCCCCTGCGGATAATTGCTTTTTCAACCAAGAAAGCGCTGTATTCAATGTCATGATGCCAGACCACAATCAGGTTTCAAAGGTCTGGACTCTGGTGAGATGTGTCTGGGAGCGTGAAAAAAACAAAGTGAAAAATACAGTGACCTTGTGGGCAGGATTATTACATTCAACAGAGGTCACCAGACTTTTAAAGCGGTCGCCACATTATATAGGGGGGGCCGCTACCTGTGTGTGAAAGCTGTTTTTTCAGTCAGAGTCAAATAAATAAGATAGAATTACGTTGATGGGGTTGGGGCCTGGATGCGCGAAGGCCTCAGACGGCCTTTTTAAAGCACATGCTAAGACGAAGGAAGCCGTGATTAAATGACGCCGGCTCGGGGAGAGCCATAAAAGTAAAGTATGTTTTTATTACGCAGACAGGAGATGGAAGCGGCCCCGGGAAGAAACTCGATATGCTCTGAGTAAACGAGGGGGGGGGGGGGGGGGGGGGGGGAGTAGGCTGAGAGTAGGAAAAGCTTGGATGGGTGTAGCGATAAAATGAAGAAAAACTAAATATAACAGCGGGAAGGAATAAAAGAGCCAAGTCGGAGGTAAAGGAAGGTATAAACGATGGCAGGAGATTAGGTTAATACTATTAAAAGCTAATACTTTTCATCCCTAACGGTATTGAATGGTAAATGGACTGCATTTATATAGCGCTTTTCTGACCTGTGTGGCCGCTCAAAGCGCTTTACAATATTTGCCTCACATTCGCCCATTCATACGCCGTCGGCCATGCAAGGTGACAGCCGGGTCGGGAGCAGTTATGGTTAGGTGTCTTGCTCAGGAACGCCTCAACGCTGAGCTAGGGGGAGCCGGGGATCGAACCAACAACCTTCCGGGTTGCCAGACAACCGGCTCCACCTACTGAGCAACCGCCATACCCTTTGAACAGGTTCAAAGGGTATTTTTGTTGTCAAGTGTTGTTAATCGATCCCCAGAACATGACGGATAAAAAGGGCAAGCAGGGGGTTAAAAGAGTGGAAAATGAAACGAAGGAATCGAAAATTGGAACATGCAAAGTGGAAAAGCCAGCATGAAAAGAACAGAGAGGGAGAGAGAGAGAGAGAGCAAATAGGATGAGGGGAGTAAACGATGAGAGGAACGACTGACAGGCAGGTTGGGAGAGCGGGGAGGGAGAGAGTTGTCCTGTTAGAGACAGATTAGTGTCATAATCCTCCATGCAGGCCTGTTCATTAGGGGGTGGGGTGGTGGTGGTGGTGGTGTTGGGGGAGGGGGGGGGTTCTGGCTAATGCGATGCAGGTAAACACACGCTTTTCTTCTCCTCTGGCTTTGCCCTCCCGCCTCCCACCCTCGCACACCGATCCAGAAGACGCGTGCTTAGTTACACACCGATCCAAACAGGCAAAAAGCACAAAGAGAGAGCTAGGGAATTATCCCCCGTAATAGAAATATATACATATATATATATATATATATATATATATATATATATATATATATATATATATATCTTTATTTCCATTGTTAGATATATTTAGCTCAAGGTTAAGGATTGAGGAAAAGGAAAGGAAAGTATTATCAATTATATCCCAAGCAACTTACACTGAATTCAGATACATGTCATCAAGACCCAGGCATCTTGCTATATGGATGGATGCCTGCCTACAGGTTAGGCTGTGGACATGGTGGGGGGCGGGGGGGGGGAATCAACCTTTCAACACTCACTCTTGTCACTCCACTATCCCTTCATAGCAACCAAGTAGTCCCCATGCACAGCCAACCACCATGCAACAGGCCAGCTCTTTGGGGGGGGGGGGAGGCGGGGGGGTCTGTGCTAAACTACACAGAGCCGCTCAAGTGGAACATTACCTGCTCTCGATTCAAAGATGCTCTGGGGGAAGAGCGGGTCAACATGACCGATGAGGTCATTTTTTCCCGAAGCAGATGTCTTCTTAAAACATGCCTACTACACGCGTGTTGCAATCCTAGAGTAGACTCCCGTGTATCTTGAAGGCTGTGTGGCTCTGGGCGCATCTTACATCAGACCCTGAAGTAGGTCTGACCTTTAAAACACACCTGCCAGTAGGTCGAAGTAATACAGCAGCCTGGGCGGCGTAGTCATCGGACCGCTCCCTAAGGACTTCGCTCCGGATGCTTGGCCGCATTAGGTCGATGCGGACTCCGGGCTCGTAAAGCGCTCGAAGCGGGAGGTAAATGTAAAGTTACGAGAGCGACGCTCTCGGCGGAAGGACGACCGTCCCGGCGACGCGGCAAGTTACCATATATCACCCTTCCCTGACGGTGGAGCTATGCAGCTGGGACTGGGGAAACGGGGTCCTATTAACAGCGACTGACAGGGTGTACCTGGCTTAGGGCTGCTCCTCCTCCCCTAAGCTAAGCACATTTATACCTACACACATCATCGCTCGTCCACAGCACACACAGCCTGATATACATCCTCAGCCTTGTACTTCGCCCCCCCCCCCCCCCCCCCTCTTCCCTCAGAGCTGTCCACTATTAAAACAGCAGGTAAACCGATGCATTTTCCCCCATGCCCGAATTTAAACAGCGATTAGTACCACAAGAACTTCCAGATACAAAAAAAGTAGGGCTCTGTGATCCGCCAAGTGCAACAGTACCTAATCTTCGGCACGATGTGCCATAAACGTATCTATTCACGGCCATTGACAGAGCAGCCATTTTGGGCCCAGTGACTCACCTTGGAGATCTCTCCCTTGTGGCCCTCTAACATCACCAGGCAGTGATATGTGGCGGCATTGTAAACTCTTGCTGTGCCTGGATGGAGAGAGAACACAGGCCTGGTGGTGGACTCTTTTATAGGCGATTCACTGTGGTTCACGGATGGTCAAGTCTCGAATCACCTCCCCCCCCGACACCCCCCCCCCCCCCCCCCCCCCCCCCTCCACACACACACACACACATATATTGTGTTGCTTATGTACACTGTGTAACAATACACATTAAAACAATAGGAACAGAAAAGCAGTTTGATTATAGCTTGGTCAGAGGAACTACCAGGAGAAAAGTACCATGACTACATATCCGAATGATGTGTAATGGAAAATGCAGCATTTGACTGAAGTCTAGGGTTTGGTCTGGAATTACCGTCAGCCGAGGCGGTAGCAATGAGCTGACCGGTCAGGTCGAAGCACACGTCCAGCACCTCTTCCGTGTGTCCAGTTAGAGTGGTCACACACTTCCCATCCACTGCCGACCACAGCTGAGAAACAAGGACATGCACAAAAATATAGGAATCATTCATGCGCTTTGTGTTTTCATCCTTTTCTTACTACGTGGCTGACCATCACAGTGTCGCAAGATTTTCACTGTACAGAATGACAAAGTCATACTGCCCTTTGCATCATAAAACACACTGACTTAGTGATTTTGGCATCATATAGGCAGGCACACTGGGGACACAAGCACTATTGAGCGCACAACATTTGGGGAAAATGATAAGCACCAACATACACACGCATGGAGCCGTTAACTGCCTTAAGTAGCATCATTTGATCCATATCCTCAAGAGGAACACAGCGACTTGAATCATTTCTCACTTGTGAGCGTGACTCATCTCTCAGCATAATTGAGGAATTTAGGATTTGGGGATTTAATTTCCTGTGTTTAAATGTGGAGCTTAGAGGCGGGGGGTGGGAAGAAATTGAGTGTGAGATGTGAAGAAAGTCAAGATGTGCGCGAAGGGCTGCGACGTCGCGCGCGAAAGCCACTGGAAACAAGGCTGCATTCATCATCAACACCATGCTGGGATGCGGTCATCAAAACGACACGATTTCTTCCTCGGAGCTCAGTGCAGTGCGGCCTATTGAACCCAGCGGTACAGTTGGGGATATGTAAAATAAGGGTTACGTAATGAATGTGAACGGCTCCCGACGAGATAGTGTGTCATCTCACATGTCTGAAACTGGGACTAACAGGCATTACCCTGCAGTGTTATATCAGTAGAATAAATAATGAATAAATAATGAATCAATAAGTTAATAAATACAAAAAAGATACTCCCTTTATGCCCAATGTTTTCTGAATGAGAAGAATATTTAAAAAAAATATACAAAATACTAAACGAATATGTATCTTTATGGATGTGACTATAAATACGCAGTTCATATTCACAGTTCCATCCCAGACTGCTGCCACTGTTATTCCCCAGCGTCAGGCTTCAGCAGCTCACCTTGGTGGTTTTGTCCATGGAGCCGGAAAGAATGAGGGAGCAGTCCCAGTTCAGCTGAACATTGGTGATCTCACCACTGTGTCCCATCAGTGTGTGGACACGTCTGGAAACAGAACACATACACACACACACACACACACACACACTTGTGCTTATGTAATACAGATTGTGACACTTATACATACGCATGGCAATAATACAATGTACATGAATAGATTCATGTAGGGATTATTCATCAAGGACATTCACCCACAGTCAAACACAAATGCTTTTCTCCACCGCCTGCGTCACACACATCCACACACGCACACGCGCACACACACACACACTGGGTGTGGTATAGATGATATCTGACCTGCCTGAGGCAACCTCCCATAGAGAGACAGTGTGGTCGAACGAGCCGGTGAGGAGCAGGTCACCGACGGTGTTGAAGGACACGGTGATGACCTCTGCCGTGTGGCCCTGGATCAAAAACACCAAGGACAAGAAGGAAAAATGGCACAATGGATTTGTTATTTGTCCATTGTGATGTATTTACAAATCCATTGTCATCTTATTAACATATTTTATTAACATAAATAACGTTGAATGAACCCGCAGAACACCCACAATCAGAGACAGATCTTTAGGGCTACTGGCGCAACATAGCTCCGGTCACGCAGCATAGCGTAGGGGCTGCACCACCATCGGGAGACAACAGAGAGAGTCCTTTAGTTCCCTGGAGTAGGTGAACATTACCCTATTCATTCATTACCGCTGTATTCCCCATCACATGGCGAGGGGATATGGAGAGAGAGAGAGAGAGAGAGAGAGAGAGAGAGAGGGAGACAGGGCTGCAGGAGGAGCTGCTCATCCACTTGCATGAGCAGCACTGGCTCATTATCGTCCTTCCAGTGAATGAATAAATGACGCTGAACGTACTCAAAGCTGGATGTGAGGACAGAGCAACGGTTCTAATGGAATTACAAAGAGGACAGAAGGATTAAGGATTAAGGATGGGGCCAAGTCACAATGTCTTCACAAACCCCCCCCCCCCCCCCCCTCGCTAGCGTATTGCTTATATTCTGATCTGGCTGGAGAAATAAAACACGTCACTGCTAACCGAATGAATGGTATGGCTTTGTGATTACATAGTGTATTAAACACAAATGTTTCAATGTTTCAAGTCACTTTTCACCTGTGATTTTTGGCATCCGCCTCTGTTGCGCTCTCCTCAACAATGCACGTCTGGCGCAGGCCCGACCACTACATACCATTTTAAACTGCAAGAACAACGTAAGGGCTTCTCTTCCACCCAGCGCTATTTCAGCAGATTTATTTTACGAGGCAGTATTTTGGCGGGAAATTGAAATCCAAACACTGATCCGGCCACAGAGTTCGCATTCAAGTGTCAAGTGTGAATGTCAGACCTGTGTTCCGATCTGGCGCATCCGATCACAAAAGTCGCATTGAAACAAGCATAACCGAGGCCAAAGAGAGAGAGAGGAGAGAGAGAGCTGTCTTAAGTCTTAAGTATGCCATCAGCCACTGTGTGTGCATCAAGCCAAAAAAAAATTGAAGCTCACTGTGAGAGTCGCCACCTCCTCGCCACCCTCCACGTCCCACAGCCTGGCACTGGTGTCCATGCTGCCCGTGGCCACAAGCGTACCCTGGGGGTTGAACGCCAGACACACCTACACACAACAACAACAACACTGTCAGAGCTTAGTAGGTCCCGAGTCTGCCTACACAACAAACTAGGACTTGCCAGGACGAGCTTCACCAAAACCCACGTCTCTGTAGTTTCCTACTGTATATGAATAAGGCTATAGCTGCAGTTATGAAATGATCCCTGTTGCTTTTTAGCAGGTACTATTGCGTGAATGAATCAACCAATCAATCAATCAACATACTATCTCAGCCATGTGTCCACGAAAGGTATGCAAACATTTGCCCGTGACCGCGCTCCACAGTTTGCAGGTCTTATCAAAGGACCCAGTGGCCACCTTGTCTCTGAAAAGAGGGAAAGAGAACGGATGTTGTACAAGAATGTGGTGTTCAATAATCTCTCAATACACAATATGGGCGGCTAGTCCATGGGCCTTATTCACCTATTGGCCATCTTGGCTCCATCTTGGTTCTGAACGCTAGCTGGGTGGAGGGAACTGAGTGCGCCCAGCTAGCGTTCAGAACCAAGATGACCGCTATAGGTGAATAGCGGTGTAGGTATGGAAACCTCCCACACTGTTTCTTTACCCATAGGGATTGTTGAACGCAATAGCATAGACAACATTCCTGTGTCCCTCCAGCGTGTGCAGCTCAGCACCCGACGCCGTATCCCATATTCTGCATGTCCTGTCATAGCTCCCAGTTATGAAACTGCAGTGGTAGAGAGACGGAGACAGAGAGAGAGAGACAGAGACAGAGGGGGGGGGGGGTAGAAAGAGAGGTGGAGGGAAAAGGGAAGGAGAGAGAGAGAGAGAGAGAGAGAGTACTGTTTATCTTGGAGCAACCAACAACTATATAAACTGCCTGGGGTCTTCTGAAAGCCAGAGTGCCAGCACCACTCCACCGTGTGTGATAGATAAACTCACCTCGAACCTGATTTATTGAAGGCTACATTTGTTAGTGGCAATATATGTGCCTGAAGGGCCTGCAGAAAGAAACAGAGGAAAAGATTATAAAATTATGAACTCTCTGAGGCAAGGTACTTAGCTGACTGCATTAATTGAATGCACATCTAAAAGTTTATCTGTGTCATACCCATGCATAATTATTCTGCCTTTGAAGTCGTGGGAAGACCGTTTTTTACCCACTGCTGCCCTCTAGTGTGGCTTTGAAGCATTAACACTAGACCAGTCACTATATTATAAGTTTGCATTCAACCTCTAATCCTGTTCAATTTCAGTGTGGAAAAATGATGATAGGTACCACATTGGAGTGAATGATGGATACAATATAATACGAGAATATTTACATTTGACTGTTGACAACACGGTCGTCTTCAGTAATGTGGAAAATGTAATCTCCAAATCTTCCTTTGTATATAAAGATGACGTATTTGCTCTGAGCTGATGGGACGGCAGGCCGACTGGGTGTCCAGCTGTATAAACCCAGGGTCTGTTTCCCCTTACCTTGAAGAGAGAGACGTGCTGGTGCTCCCTCTGGGACAGCTTGTGCTTCAGCCTGAGGACCAGCTGCTTGACCTGCTCCACGCGGCTCTCCGTGACCAGAGGTTCACTTTGCCTGATCTCCGCCACCAACTCATCAGTATCCGTCCTGCCAGGAATATACGCAGTGATCACATCCATCACCAGAGATAGATCATGTATGTGTGTGATAAATAACATGTAAGACAATGCACTCACTCTGGAGACAATTCCAGCAAGTCGATGGATTTGGTTCGCAAGTGTCCTCCTTTTTCATACTCCAGGATGATACCTGGAAAAAGCAGAACCAAGGAAGTGTTTAACTTTAGGCATTTGCATGGCTGTTGCTGGGTCTGCACTAGTAACTAGTGCAGAGTCTGTGTACCACTGAAATACATGTGTATGTACTGTATTACATACAGTATATACTGTATATACATGACTGTGTAGCTCAACGTGCTGTATGTATAAGATGTACAGAAGAGGGAACACGTGAACACATTAGCATGACATCATTAATGGATCATAAAACAGCAAACCAGTAAAGCAATAATACAAAGCATATACAATATACAAATACATTACAAATACGTTTGATAAAGTTAGACACCTATTATTATTATCATTATCATTCGCACTGTTGTTGCTGTTATTCGTGAACTCGTAGGTGTTCACAATTTTAGCTAGCGTTTGGTTAACACAATACGTCGCAGATACGGTCATGTTTCAGACCATCAGAAACCTATTTTGGTCGCTGACAAATAGTTGTAGTGAATTGCAGTATTATAATAATAATAAGAAGAAATAAGTGTTAGCGTTAGAGAGTTACCTGGTGGATAATATCTTATGAGGAAACGTTTGAGTTTCATGTTGCATGCGGTGCAGCGAGCAGCGGCCCATTGGCGTCAACACACCGTTGCTATGACAACTGGAGAACCGCGGACGTTAACGGGCCGACGAAAGAGTGGGAAACAGCGACGCTTCCTGGCTGCTGCCGGAAATGACATCATGGGCCTTGTTTTTTATTTTATTTTTTATTTTTTGGTCCTTTGGTTTTCAGGACAGGATTTTAGGGGGAATGCATAATACAGTTTTTAGACCTACTTTTTTTTTCAAAGAAATGAAAATGTACCAGAGTGACGTACCACTGAATATACACAGCCCCAGTGTGGAAAGACAGACATATGTGAATTGTCTGTGCCAACACGCGTGCCACTTATAGAGCGTAACAGTGACCGCCCCCTTTTTAACCGCTCCGGTGCCGGAAGTAAATTTCCCATGCATTTATCTCGTCCACTTTTCGTATAATCCTTATAAAAAGAGTATTAAGACTTGAACCAAGCCGATCGTTCGTTGTGGTAGTCGTGTCCATATTATGTTTGATTCGGGATGAGTAGTTCCTCACTCGGTCAACAAAATAAAGTACCTTTGGCTTTTCTTCCGTTTTCCAAATTATTTTTATGCCCGAATCAAACATAATATGGTCACGACTACCACAACGAACGATCGGCTTGGTTAAAGGCTTAATACTCTTTTTATAAGGATTATACGAAAAGTGGACGAGATAAATGCATGGGAAATTTACTTCCGGCACCGGAGCTGTTAAAAAGGGGCGGTCACTGTTACGCTCTATTGGGTCCATGTTTTGCCAGAGGGTCAAGTCCATCCTGGCCTGGAGCAGGCGTTGGACCACATGAGCTTCTGGAGAGACGGCTCTATGCCTCTCTCCACACCACCATCTTGTATCTACTGTATATACTATCTTGGTCTACCTGTACCCCTGAACCTAGCTCAGCTGACTAGCTGCTCCCAGATCAGCTGACTGCTACCCAGGAGGAGGACATTTTAGATTTATCAACGTTAACCAATCTTTCTTGATTCAAGATTATCTCATAATTGCTTAGAACATATTATTATTCGGTTTACACTGTTATTGATGTCACATAAACCGTTTGAAAACCACCAGAGATGTTTCTTCCAAGGCACAAGATGAACATTAAAAACTGATTCAGTCAGTTTCAATGTATTGAGCAGATAACAACACACATTGAGTTTGACATGTTTTGTCACACTGTTATATAGATCACTTGTCAGCAGTGATCTGGGTGACCTGCTGGTCCAGCTGATGCTGAGGCTGCACTCCCAGTACAGAATGGTACTGCTACAATATGCAGCTCCTATTATTAGATACTTTCCCTGCTTGCTACCCACTTGTGTTTTACAGCCTCGTCTTGTCAGAATGAATAAATCCAAGCTGCTCCCATCGGATCAGATTGTGAGGAGGTGAATTGCAAGCAACGAGCAAAGACATAACAAATGACTTGACAACAGTGGTTGATTCAATTCACTATCTTTCCACTTGTCCATATTATTCCATCAGATACGCATGTCATTGTTTAACTTTATGTCTCCAAAAGAGGTTAAAGTCCTCTCATAAACATAGCTAGGCGTGTCCCGACATACACAGAACTCAAAGAGAGAATGCTAACATATCTAGGTCTTCTCTAGGGTGTTTCTTATAAGAATCAGTTTAGAGTAACAAATATCTAAAAAGATGCACTGCTGGGCCAAGTTCAAGTCTTCCGGTTGGGTCTATCCCACCGCAATCCTTTCTTTGTACGGATTTTTTGCAAACTGCAGAGTTGCAGAGCCTTTCCTCACGCCGTACCTCATCGGCCCCAACAAGAACATCTCTGCAGAAGTGGTAAGACATCTCAGTGTCTTTCTCTCTTTCTGTCTCTCTCTCACACACACCCATCCAAACACACCTTGATTTAGTGATTTTTTTTTCCTTCACTCCCTTACCTACAACAGGTGACCAACTACCTGTTCCCCATCTGGACGTACTCCTACCTGGCCATCCTGTGTCCCGTCTTCCTGCTGACGGACCTGCTGAGGTACAAGCCTGTCATCATCGTCCAGGGACTCTTCCTGGTCACCAACTATGTCCTGCTGTGCTTCGCTCCGGGCCTGCCTGCCATGACCTTCCTCCAGGTCCATTTGCCATACAAACACACACATACTGTATGATGAGATAATAATGGAACGTGAAGAGTCGGATACTCGGTATTTAGGCTTTATGCTTAATCGATGTAGCGTTTGGCCTTCAACAAGTTGTTGAGCACATGTGTCGCTGTGTAATATTCATGTTTACCAGCCTGCTCATTGAGAACATTTTGCATCTCACCCTTTTAATATACTCTGCTTGCAAACAGGTGAATTATGCTGTAGTGACCGCCACAGAGGTGGGCTACTTCTCCTACATCTACAGTGTGATCCCTCCTGAGAAATACCAGCGAGCTACAGGCTACCTCCGCTCTGCAATGCTGACCGGGTATACTTTTGGAGCCACCCTGGGCCAGATGCTCATCTCCCTGGCAGGTAGGGTTTAGGGCGGCTATACAGCAGATAGGCCTACACTAGGTAGGGTTTGGGATATACAAGCATATTACCACAATGCTGAAGCCCTGCAAAAGGCTTTCAATACCTCATAAATGAATACTCTAAAGTACTACAGACAGTACTACACCTCTATCTTGACATTGTGTGAAATTTTGCTTGGTTTTGTTGACAATTTACGACGTTAATAGTAAATGTGTACTATAAGGTATAAGAAGTATATGATAGACTATCCAAATAAACGCTTAATAATGTATGTAAATTCATTATACATAAGAAATATGCCTTTTCATTTGAACATTTTCACTCTATCTATGCACTCTATGCACTCTATGTTGTTGTATCACCCACAACCAGACCCGATCTGCCCAATACTGATCTCTTCTTCCCCAACTCCTGAGTGACAGGTCTGGACTACTTCTACATCAACGCCATCACTCTGGGGATCGTCAGCGTGGCCTTTCTGGTGTCCTTCTGGCTTCCCATGCCCCAGCGGGGGATGTTCTTCAAAGGGAAAAGGGCAGTCGCCTGCGACGTCCAGCCCCAGCGGGGGGAGTGGCCGGGGGCGGCGGGGGCGGACGACCAGACTGTGGTCATGACAGTGCAGGGAGCGGCAGACCGGGGCGGAGGACTGTGTAGCGGTGATGACATCATCCATGCAGGGCAGACAGCTCTGGAGAAGCTTCCGGGAGTCCTACTCATCCAGGCATTTATGATATAGTTTTTAAATATGCTTATTTAATGGAATACATTCATGCCGATATGCCACTTTTTTTTTGTCTTTTAATAGCATTTTCCTCCCAGTGGTCTGCGTCCATATGTGTTAGAGAGGGTTGTTAGATTCTTCATGTATGCAACCCAAACTATTTTATTTGGCCCATTAATAAGGCCATGAGTCCCATAATAAAACCATCATTCATAAGACCCATAACAAATGTTTGTGGGGGTGTGTGTGCTTGATAGCTGGTTTACAGCCTCACCTGGCCTGAGTCAGACTGACTCCCCTGGGACCGGGTGAGGCTTTATTATTGGTGATGACGAGATGTAATACACCGAGCAGATGTAACATGTTGCCATGACAGTCGCTCTCCCCTGAGTGTGTGTGGTGATAGCTGGTTTATCCTGGGTGCCGTGACTGCTCATGCACCACAGGTGTGCAGCCCCGCCCAGTCTGACTCAGGCCAGGTGAGGCTGTAAACCAGCCATCAACAACACACGCTCCGCAATGTTGTTTAAATCACGTCACTGTAGAATCTACAGTGTGTATATGATATTTGACATGGTATCTGGAATATAATGGGAACATGGTGGTCTTCATCCAGGCAGGTGGTCTGCTGGTCCTTGTGGTGGGCCCTGGCCACAGCCGGCTACAACATGGTCTTTAACTACGCTCAACTGATGTGGGACCACATTGAGCCATCCTCAAACTCGTCCGTCTACAACGGCGCGGTAGAAGCCGTCTGCACCCTCGTAGGTAAGATGGTTCAACGTGTTTCACAAAGCATGATGGGAATAGGGAGTAGGGAGCACTCGTGTGCACATAGACTTCCCTAAACCAAACCAGTGGCGTAACTATCGACGGTGCAACCGGTGCATTGCACCGGGGCCCAGACGCCGGGGGGGGGGGGGGCCCATGAAGGAAGAAAAAAAACAAAAAACAATCCGTCCCCCCGTCAACAATCGCGGGGGCACAAAAAATTTGCACCAGGGCCTATCATCATGTTCAGGGGCGGACTGGGAACAAAAATCGGCCCGGGCAATTTTGTCCTGGACTGGCCCTGGGGTTGCGCGATTGTTGACGGGGGGGTGCTGCGCGATTGTTGACGGTGGGGGGGGGGGGGGGGGGGGGGCTGCGCGATTGTTGACGGGGGGGGGGGGTCTGGACCGGCCCAGAAAAAATCTGGACTGGCCCAAATGCGCATCGGCCCACCGGGAATTTGCCCGGTATGCCCAATGGCCAGTCCGTCCCTGATCATGTTGTTACGCCAGTGAACCAAACCCATACATTTTATAAACATATATATGTTTTCTACGCGGCTTCATGTGCTTTTATGGAGAAGTACAATGAGGAGAGACGGACAGAAAAGAGGAAATGACACGTGACACAGGATAGCGTGTCGGACACACAAAACCACGTGTGGAGAACTAAATATTAACCTAGACCCCCACATGTTCTACCTGAAAGCTCAATGTAGCTAGGAGCACAGCAATTTTTTACAGCTGCCGTTTTTACAGCTGTGACCCTCACCCAGGTGCTGCGGCAGCGTTCCTGGCGGGCTACGTCAAGGTGACCTGGGCCGTGTGGGGCGAGTTGGCCCTGGGGACGTTCTCGTCCGTGGGCGCAGGCGCCGTCCTCCTCATGGGGCTCACCAGCAGCATCTGGGCGTGCTACGCCGGCTACGTTATATTCAAAGCTTCCTACATGCTGCTCATCACCATCACCACGTGAGTTGTCGTCGTCGTCGTCGTCGACGATAACGGCGGACTTTTAAAGCGCGCGGCGCCGTCTCTCGAATGGGCTTTGGAAAAGGTTAAAGCTGGTCTATAGGTAACTTTTGCGAGTTGGCCGGGAGCTAGTTTGAGTTAAACGTTGGACAGATTGTTGTATAGCAAACTCCGCCTCCTCTTTGACGTCACCGCCCACCACCCAGTCCCGTTGCGCGGACACAAGCTACACAAACAGGCAGTAGTGGCCTCAGAGCTTGCCTGATTGGTCACGGCCTCAGAGCTTGCCTGATTGGTCACAGGCTACAGGGAGCGGCAAACAAACAGTTGTCTCCTATTTAGCCACGTACAGAGGCAGGGACGGACACCGGTGCGAGATATTCTCACACACCACTTGACTCACTCATACCTGACTGAGTATGGGGACGATTTTGGCATATTTGGCCATGAAAAAGTGACCTAGAGCAGCTTTAAGGTGTGGTAGACTGACACCAGTTTGTGAACTCGTCTTGAGACCCTCGTCGGCCAGACTGAAACTGACTAGAACTGAGACTTAGCGAACGAATAACTAATGACTTAGTTATACAGTCATACAGATAACGTTATTATGTATAACGGCATTGTAAACAGTGTATAATTTGTCTCATGTATCAAACTTGAAACAACATAATGGTCTCACTAAAATGAACATGTTTTTTTCTGTTATGTCTAGTTTTCAGATCGCGGCAAATCTCTCCATGGAGGGTTACGCCTTGACATTCGGGATCAACACTTTCATATCCCTTTTCCTGCAGACCACGCTGACTGCCATCGTGGTGGATGAAAAAGTATTCGGGATGGACATTGTGAATCAGGTTTGTAAGATGAGGTGATGGGATATTTCAGAAATAAGACTCCTGCAAAAAGCCAAAACACAGGGTAAAAATACTAACGGCATGAGCAGGTAGGCATGAAACTATCAAGCAGGTCAAGAGGGACACCCCGGTGGTGGATAGCAACGATTGCACCTAAACACGTTTGACATGAAAGCAATCAACAAGCAGTTGAATATTTTTTTTAAGTGGAGATATAACGTTTCTCTCTCCCCTCTCCCTCTAGTTCA
Source organism: Merluccius polli (assembly GCA_030340625.1). Taxonomy (NCBI): domain Eukaryota; kingdom Metazoa; phylum Chordata; class Actinopteri; order Gadiformes; family Merlucciidae; genus Merluccius; species Merluccius polli. The sequence goes on from JAOPHQ010001457.1 coordinate 52,646, forward strand.
TTATCTATGGCTGCTACTACGCAGCCATTTCAGTGGTCTTCCTGATCAGAGGGATATACACAGCAAGCACACATTACCGGCGCCCTAAGCAGACTAAGACCAAGCCACCAAAACCAGAGCCCAGTGTGGACGTCCTCCATGCTGAACGCCTCTGATGGGATCCCTGTGACATTTCCAACACACTGGAAAACAAGAGCGGCCCAGACAGGTATCTGCTGGCTACCTTTTTAAAGTGTAAAATGTAACTGGGCCCTGTACATTCTGTTCGTCCACACATGAACACTACGTTGAATTTCCCTGGCATGCTTGTTTACTGATATCAAATGTGGTCTTTATACCTATCAATCGCCTCTACTCTGTAGAAGCTAAAGAAGAAAGAGCTTTATATTAAGGTCCTTGTAATAAGCATTTGCTTATTAAATAGGTAATAATGCCCTTAATAAGCGTTAATAGGTAATAAGGGCCTAAATAAAATTAGTTAATAGGTAATAAGGACCTTATAAGTCCTTATAATATGCTTATTAACATTGTGTATTTACCTATAATGTCATTATTAAAACTTAACTAAGCATTTTTTCTTGCTTTATAAAGATTAATACATACTTTATTATGCATTTATTAGCAGTTAACTATGCACTTATTAACAGTTAACAAGGCTTTCTGCAGCTACCGGATCTAAAGCGAGAACAATGCCTTATTTGGGTTAATAAATGCTTGTATGCACTTATTAACAGTTATCATATCATATCCTTCATTTTTATTTTGAAACAAATTGTAAAACCGTAAAGTTCAGTTTATGCACGCTGTGAACTGGTGGCGCATGCGTACGTGTGTAACTGCCTGGTCTCTGCAGGTGGATGATATTGGTGTTTCATAATGTTTTCAGAATATCTTTTACAATATACAGTTTGCCTCCAGGTTCAAAGACCTGTTTGAGCCTATGTTTTATTTATATATATATATGTGTGTGTGTGTATATATGTTTCATACAATGTTCTTTGTGGCTGCCATTTAGGCCCACATGAAAGTGATAAACTAAAAGAAATATTGTCAAAAACGCTGTCTGAGTGTGTTTTTGTGATTCACTGCTAAAATATTGTATTTATATGTACCGTAATTACTTTTTCACATTTTATCAAGCTTGACCACATGTAGTGTTCATTCCAGATGGGGGAGCTGTGAAAAGCATATTTAACTGTTAATAAGTGCATAATAAAGGATTTATTAACCTTAATAGGGCATTGTTCTCACTTTAGGTCCGGTAGCTGCAGAAAGCATCGTTAATTGTTAATTAGTGCATAGTTAACTGCTAATAAATGCATAAGTCTATTAATCTTTATAAAGCAAGAAAAAAAGTTTAGTTAAGGTTTAACAATGATATTATAGGAATAGTTAAACTCAAATACACATTACCCATTAACGAATGTTTTTAATGGCCTTATTACCCATTAACTACTGCTTATTACCAATTACCGCTAAAGACATTACCTCATACTACAATTCTTTGTAGGAATTTTTTTTTTTTCCCGCCCGAAATGTATATGGGATCACAGGAGATTGCAGGCGTATAAGATATTTGACACTACATTTTTGAAAGGTTTAAGGTTGTTTATTTGGACTATCAACTACTTCATGGGGACATTAAGATTACAGGCAGATGCTTTTTTTTTTTTTTTTTACACCATATGAATGTACTGTATGTTATACTCAGTTTACTGGATCACTGAAACAGTTAAAAAATATTCTTGCTGAATATCAGATAACTAATACAGATGAATAAAGTATGTTTTCAGAAGGCCTGAATTGAATTTATGACTAATGCCTAATCAGCACAGGCAGGAAATGAGTGCCATCTTGAGTTGCCCTTTGAGCGGGTTGTTGATTGACAGCAACCAAACCAAAAAACTAAAGCCACAAGCTAAGTGGAGCCGCCCATAAGCAGTGGAGGACACACTGTGCTCACCTGCCAAGGAAAAACCACCGGGACAGCAAAGCCCTGGGCGACCTGACAGGAGGCCAAGCACCTGCTGCAGCCATGGAGAGGGTGAAGAGATGGAGGGCAGGCTGGCAGTATCCCACCACCCTGCTGTGTGTTTACGGCTTCTTCAGCACCGTGAAGCCCCTGGAACCGTTCCTCATCCCTTTCCTCACCGGACCGGACAAGAACCTCACCACAGAGCAGGTAGACAGACCGGCTCGGTCATTGCTAATCAAATTCATAGGGCAACAAAAATTGGTTTATGGCTTAATTGGCTCCTGATTGTGCAGGGTGACTGCATTGCACCATACAATTGCTCTAGAGGTTTCTTACACAAAATCCAACTAATTGTGTGAGTGTCCTGTGCCCATAAGCTGTGCAGCCACAGGTTTACAGCCGTGAATTGTGAATTCAGGTGATCAACGAGATCCTCCCGGTGTGGACATACTCCTACCTGTGCGTGCTGGTGCCCGTGTTTCTGCTCACCGATTGGCTGCGCTACAAGCCGGTGGTGGTGTTCCAGTGCGTGAACCTGCTGATCACCAACGCCTTCCTGCTGTGGCTGCGGAGCACGGCGGCCATGCAGGCCATGCAGTTCTTCTACGGCATCGTGACGGCCACCGAGGTGGCCTACTTCTCCTACATCTACAGGTCGGGTATCTCCCCGGGTGTAATCTGATTGGCTGAAAAAGGGTCAGGATTTAGATGCTTTGATAACGCCGGGCCTCTTCACCAAATATATTCAAGGTGGTTAAACGAAGCCCTCTGATGTAGGCTGATTTGAGGTGGGAGGGGGGAGGAGGTTATAAAATAGCCTACAATTATTTGTATAGGTTAGCAGAGCAAAGTTTGGCAACTTGAGTTATTAGTGATTTATTTATAATCAAGGGGGGGGGGGGGGGGGGGTTCAAGTGTAGGCGTGTTTCACTGATGTGGCCAAGTAGGCCTACTAGTCTTCATCCTCACGGCAATTAAATAGAGCTGCAGAAAACCACCATGTGTCCCACCTGAGTCTGAACAAAGGTGAAGCAACAGAGCATGTTCCTTACAAGGTGAAAGTTCATGTAGCCAACAAAAACACGAAGACACGAATACACTGTAACTGTACAAAGTAATGGTTTCCACTTGGTAGCCTAAATATTGAAGAGAGGTCGGTGGTGGCCTTCATTTTTGTCATCTCTTTTGGGTGCCCCCCACCTCCCCAATTTAACCCCGTTTCCCCCCCCCCCCCTGTGCGCCACACCTTAAAATAATCCGCCCCTGCATATGTGCATACATGTATTTCAATAACTTCCTCCCCGTTGCAGCGTTATAGATACGGACCAGTACCTCAAGGCCACCTCCTATTGCCGCAGCGTGCAGCTCCTGGGCTACACCGTGGGCGCCGTGCTGGGCCAGCTGCTGGTCAGCTTCGACCTCCTGTCCTACGGCGGCATTCTGGTCTTCACGCTGGTCCTCACCTCCGTGGCCCTGCTCACCGCCTGCTTCCTACCCATGCCGCGGCGCAGCATGTTCTTCCACCGCCACGCGGGCCCAGAGGGTTTGGGGAAGACGGGCGCCAGGGACGCGGCGGTGGGGGCGACGACAAACGCGCCTGAAGGAGCAGGGCGAGAAGCGGGAACGGGTGACCTTGCACAAGAGAAGGTGGTAGAAGAAGGAGAAGGAGGAGGAGGATGGGGTTCTGCGCGGGCAGCCGGCTGCGGGCAGGTTATCCGCCAGCTCTGGGCAGACTTCCTCCAGTGCTACTCCTCCAGGCAGCTGCTCTACTGGTCCGTGTGGTGGGCGATGGCCACCTGTGGCTACAACCAGACCGTCAACTATGTACAGGTCTGTCATTGGGGAAACACCTTCCTCGATGGAGGGGGAATTAAGCAACAAAGAGTAGAGGATCAACATGCCTAATGCACACCAAACATACCGTATGTCCACCAGGTGCTGTGGGAACATGTAGAGCCTTCTCAAAATTTCACTCTCTACAATGGAGGAGTGGAGGCGGTGTCCAATCTGTTCGGTAAAACACATTCAAAAACGCGTTGGTATCGACACACCGTACTCATCCAGCGAGTTTTATATTTGGACACGTTTGTTTTGCAGGCGCCGCGACGGCCTATGGCATCGGCTTCATCCAGGTCAACTGGTCCCATTGGGGCGAGTTGTCCCTGGGCGCTTCCTCGGGCCTGGAGGCGGCGGCCCTCTTCCTGATGACCTTCTCGGGCAACATCTGGGTGTGCTACGTGGGCTACGTTGTTTTCAAGGGACTGTACATGCTGCTGATCACCATAGCGATGTAAGTCTGCGCTTGGAAAGAGGATGAGGCGATGCTCAAAAAAACAATGCTGATTTTGTCAGTGATGATGACCTGTGGGGTTGGGGGGCTCCCACTTGGGGTCGCCAGAAATGTATATGGGATCACGGGGAGATTGCAGGCTTATAAGCTGTGGATATTTGACACTACATTTTTGAAAGGTTTAAGGTTGTATACGGACAGATTGCCTAATGATTTGGACGACCAACTACTTTCCGCGGGGACTTTGATATTACAGGCGGATGCTGATTGGGCAAATACGATGTGTGGGAAAGCAAATGCGCAACAACGTAAAACGTTTAGGTCACAATTTTCGGCCCTAAAAAAGGGGTTAGGGGCCGAAGCAGGTTGGGAACCACTGGATTAGGGGGGGATTAGTGGTGCGTCAGGTAGACATAAATCATTTCCTTTTTCTTTTTTTTTTGCCAATCCCATGATGTGAAACATTCAAAGGACTTTACATAGAGGCATCATTCTTAAAGCCCGGGTTCATCCCCTTAAGAAGGTATAACACAAAGTGAATTAAACTGAACTTATCTCTCACCACCACAACACAACCTGCTTCCCGCAGGTTTCAAATCGCAGCAGACTTATCGATGGAAAGATATGCTCTGGTGTTTGGTGCCAACAACTTTGGGGCTCTGGTCTTACAGACGATCATAACTTCCATAGTGGTGGACAGCAGAGGGCTGGGCCTAGCCATCATCCCTCAGGTGAGTCAGCATTTCAGGACAACTGACCTACAAGATGCTTTTGTAGGGCGAAACTGTTTAAAAAATAAATAAATCACTACATTGTTGAATACTATTCTTTCTCCAGTTCACCATATATGCCAGCTATTTCGCTGTCATTGGTGTTATATTCACGCTGCGGGGAGCGTTCACCATTTGGAGCGAGCGGAGACGGAGCCGAGAGCCCGCTTCTTCAGACAGCTGTCCACCGGACCCTGGGGCCTGGCGGGCCTTGCACACAGACTGAAGAGTGGTACATTATCCTCACTGCTAGTTTGGATCCCTTGTGTTTTAGTGCCACGGCCAAAAGCTTCAAATTATTGACTACAAGGCTATTAATAAAATTGTTTTTATACAAAAAGAGAGGACATTTTCACAGGTGAACATGTACAATGCAAATGAAAGGTTTGGTCACCTTATTAGTTAAAATTCTTTTTAATATATATATTTACACATTAACTTAAAATATTCTAACACCTGGTGTAAGTGGGCCGCCATTATGGTAAACCATGATGCAGGCTTTGCCCCCCCGAAAACATTTAGGATTGTTGTTTTAAGTTAATTTGACTTGAATGTCACAAAATGTCTTAGCCCTAACTGATATTTTGGGAGCCTGTGCCTTTAAAAGGAGGGGTCGAAGACAAAGGGGAGGAGTGACCAGCCCTTACCTGATGCAGCAACTAGCACCGCACTCAACACATTTCTTGACCTCGGTAAAAAAGGTCACTGTAAACCATACTGCACAAAACAACTTGCTTTTGGTTTCTTTACAACTGGCAGCATCCATCGACTCTCCAAGTGTACAGTTCTCTTAAACATTTTGAGTGGGTGCAAGATACAAATACTGATATGCACAAAGAGCTAAATATTTCTAAGAGAGCGAGAGAGCGAGAAAGAGAGCAAAACAAATCTGTACACATTTGCAGCATGATGAATAGGATATTTGCAATAACTTATCAGCCAGTTTGAATATACATTGTGGCTCAGTAGAGGCCAGTTCACAGGTTTAACAGAGGCATGGAGAGGAGCGAACCTCTCCCTCTTGCACACATTCACCTACTTATGTTCTGCTTTGTCGCAATACCGTCGCAAGGTGACGTGCCGTTTTCTTGTCTTTGCATTCGCTTGCTTGTTTCCCGAATCACAATAGAAAATACACGTTCTTACAAACATTGGGTTGTCGTTTTTTTTTTTTGTGTTTTTTTTTCCTTTAAAGCTACTCATGAAACAAAACAGTGCAAGAGGTGCCAGCAGCGCTGGCTGTTGACCCTGTAGTGCAGCTGGCTGCGTGGAGCGCTACAAGAAGGGGTTGGTTGAGGAGCCTCCGGTTGGATACTGTGCAGCTGGGGCACCAGCCTAAGACAGACAGACACACACAGGAAATGAGTTCTATAAATATGCATGTGTCGAATGATTGGTTAACGTGTAAGTCAACCCCCATGGTTAACTAACGTCATAATGAGAACAATGTCGTAGGCCTATATGAAATGTGCCACACGCCGTGGCGTTGTGCTATGTGTGTACGTCCGAGAAGCTTAACCCTCTCTCGGACTCGGTCGTCTACCATCAATCGCCGTCGGGTGTCCCTTCGCCGTGACTCAATTTGCGTTCCTTTCGTGACGTCGAAGTGCCTTTTTCGCCGAGGGCCGAGGCACTTCGACGTCACGCGACTTGAGAAAACTGGTTTGCGGAGAATGGCTAAAAAAAACATAGGATTTTACACCCGTTTTCTCTAAATGATGGTCTTATTTTAGTAACGGTGACAAAATGGCACAGATTACTATGTTGAAGATCATATAAGACATTACCACGTAAAAACGATTTTGGGTTCACTGCCCCTTAGAGATGATGAATGTCGGTGGGGGGGGGGGGTCAAATGTATCTGGATGAAGAAAAAAAAGGAAATGCCACACGCTGGCTTCATCCTACTCACCAGGAAGGGGTTACTGGATACGCCGGGTGCGGCCATTGCGTGCCCATAGGCCGTCGGGACAGGTTTCACCTGACCAAAGGCTGCAAAGCCTCCACCTGAGAGAACAGTCAACACATCAGAGAGGCGATGGGCTACAGGCTTTTGATGCGACGTGTGTCGAGTACCATTCTTAAATATGAATCCGACACGCCAAATACCAACTCATTAAATATGAAACTAATACAGCAAACATCTCTTCAATGTGTTCGAGTAAAAATATGAACTATGAATCTGATGCATCAAACACCGAGTCCATATGTACAGTATGCAACACCCACCGTTTGGCTGCTGGGGGTACCCCTGAGGTTGGGGGAAGGGGGTCTGGCCGGGGAACTGCTGCTGGAAGGTCCCACTGAAGCTGGTGGGCAGGTTGTAGGCTGAGGAGTTTCCAAAGCCAGACGGCATGCTCATGGAGCCCGTACCGAACGACGCTGCGGCACAGAGGCAGAGCAGGGACTTGAGAAAAAAATGGATTACCAGCACACGCATAATAAACAAACACCCTGTACACTTTACACTTGGCATTAAAATGTGCCCGGTCATTCCAACGCATGTGAGGATCCGAAGTAGGGGGGGGGGGGTCCCATTATCGGTGTAGCATAAACATTGGCCTGTTATTTGTTAATGAAGGTCACGTCTGTAGGTAGTTGGCCAAATCTTGTACACCGTTATTATATTCCGTCTTAAAAGAAAAGGTAAAATCACTACTGGTCACTGGAGATGCTTGTTGAGATGCATAGTAATGCCAAGTGGAACTGCAAACCGTCTGAAGATGCACCATCAGGATCCATCCAGCCATTACACAATACAATTCTACTCAACACAAACCGATATAGATATTAAGAGCAGCATCAGCAGAACGCAAAAGCCAAGAGTGCTTGTGTTGGTTACAGGATCGCACGGGGGGTTTGGGAGAGCTCAGGGCGCTGCAGTTAGAGAAGCAGGGCGGGGCCATTGAAGAAGAGGCCATCTGTAGCCAGCAAGTTTTGATTTCCACAGAACAGTGAGTCAATGTGGAAGTAAGCAGATTCCACATTGACTCACTGTTAAGTCGAACATTCAGCCCGTTTCACTTCTGCACAATCTCGGTGATATGCATTTGTGGTCAAATACAGTTGGACTACATGCAGAAAAAGGAAAGAGCAAACAAGGTTGGGAGCTAAGGAATATAAGATCAACACACTGCAGTGTAGGGCCGGGCGAGAGGCCTATAGTGCTGTTCACACTATTGAAATGGACTGATATTGCAACACACTGAATTATAATACAAGAGTAGAGGAGTGGGGACATTTTTTGTTTTTTGTTATATTTTTAGCATATACTTCAATGCTTGGCTGCACTATTTAGAATGTCAATTCATGAGCATACCTTTAAGTATACCAATATTTTTCCATATCAACCAGGCCAACTACAGTGTTTGACCACTTATTATTATTAATATTACAAATTGTCTAACTTAATATATGTTTTATGCAGAATAGAAAGCAAAATGCCAGACAGTCAAATAGTTATCAAAGATGCCAAATGTTTGTGGGAAATTTGAATCACAAAGCATTTTTTTGTATCATTAAATAAGTAGTCAGTTGCAGCTTTGTTGTTTTGACAGGTATACGCAAACATGAACACACCCGATTGGACCATGTCTTTGTCCTTGTCCGACGAGTTCCTACTTGTAAGCAGGATAACTATTCTGGTCCATTCCTTTATGCATATAGTCAATAGAAATACACAATAACACTAAGCACGCCTCCCTCAGTGATCATAACTCTACAGCTTTGTGTGATTCTGGTAATCTGTCAAAACATTGTCCATCTGGGTGTACTTTGGGGGTGTGGGAGGGGGGTGGGTGGGATGGGGAAGGAGGAAGAGGAAACACTACCACATAGCAAGTTAGAGGAAAGCAGTGGAGAGAAGATGAACAGCACAGTACGGGGACCTACCAAAAGGCGCTGGGGCAAAACCCTGCCCAGGGTAAACACCCATCATGCCTGGCGAGCATGGCGGGAGCAATTAAGACAAGACATTAAGGTCCCTTCTCTTCCCAACGCCACTATACTGGCTTTCTTTACACATATACACGACAATGTGAGAAATACACCGGCTTCTGTCCATTGGCAATTGTTGAATCGATTGAATGACGACCAACAATTCTGAGAAATACAATTATTTGGACTATCTGATGGCATTGACAGGCTCTGGCTGTGTCCCGGATACTTTGGTAGCAGTTCTAGGAAATGGGCAATGTAGGATGGTTTCATAGGAAACGTCATAGTCAGGTTCCTTGATCTGGCCAAACGGATCGGATGGCTGTCTTGCGCCATTCAAATGGGTTTGAGTGCAGGCTTTTATCATTTTTTATTAATTAATTGTTTTAAGGGCCGCCTTGTTGAGCCAAAAATGAGCTCATTCGCATTACAGAGAAATGGGAAAAAATGTCATCACCTTCTTGACAAGTCGCATGCCTTTGTGAAGCTGACACAATTCATGTAACCTCTTCACAAATAGGTTTCTAATAAGGAATGTTCCTAGCTCGTTATCCAGGTTATCAGAGGTATCCCAGCAAACGACACACGCACACACGCACACACACGTACACACGCACACGTTTTCTTCAATACTTAAAGATAGCTATACAGGAAAACCTTTTTTCTCTGCAACTGGAACAGTCAATTGTATTGTGGGTGGGTGGGTGGGTGTAATTCAAAAACGATGCTGCAGTAGTGTCATATCAATGCATTCTTGATACAAAGTCTCGCTGGTAATTTGCTACTGTTGCCGGAAAGTTTTGTGTGTGCTGCATTTCAGGGCAGAGGAAAGCAATGTGTTGATCCATTTAAAAAATATTTATATATGTTATCGTGGCCTTTTTTTAAATGACAACAATCTGAATCTGTTTTTTTTTTTTATCCTTAGTTATCAAAAATATCTTGTGATTTCCATCGCATTTCAGACAGACTCTCGCATGAGACCCACGAGGACATACCTGCGGCTGCTACTGCGGCGGCTCTACCGTTGCTCTGGAAGGGGTTGGTGGCGGCCGCCGGGGGAGCGGCGACAAACGGGTTTGTAGGAGCTGTGGAGGGGAACGCAGACAGTCAATGATGTCATCCGTGTGCTTGGCTACAACCTACAGGCTCACAAGCTCAGTGTCTAGTCCATCGCTACCTACCTCTCCCGAATTCTGTGTCAATCCAACTAAATATACTCAACAGGCAAGCCTATTATTCTCACCTGACTTAAAGGATATTTTTAATGTTCGTTTCGAGGTCTTCCGAGATGGGACTGAGCAGTGTTTTACTTACTTGGCCCAAAGCCTTGCCCCATGTTTGGTAGGCCCTGTTGTGCTTGGGTGGACGACACCCCTGTTCCCGAACCATACATGCCCCTGCAACATGGCAAGTAAAGAGAGACGTATATAATAAAAAATACCCACTCGCCGTGACCGCAAACACTGTCCAGAGAGTGTTAACGATAAGACATTAAATACCAATCATCTACAATAATATAATAACACCAACTGAATTGTTAATTTGTATAACTAACAGAGGTAGCTGTTCACAGTCTGAATGTGGAAACTTTAAAGCACCCCACCCACCCTTGTGAAGTGCTGGTGGTGTTGTAAACGCTGGTGGCTGGGGCCGAGGAGCTGAAGACGGTGTCTAGCTCGGCTAGGGCAGCATAGCGGTCTCCGCCCATCAACATGGGTGGCTGGCCCGGGGGCCCGGCGCCGGCTCCAGGGGCACCCCCGGCGGTGGTCACCCCGCCAGCGATGCCACTTCCTAGGGAGACAAGCACACGAGAGCAAAGCTGGGTAGACATCCATTTTAACAGCATTGATACGCATCAAAAAACATGAATTCAGATGCCACACACTCAACCTATGGAAAAATGACAAAGAGAAGGAACGCTTGGCCGTTAGTGCTATTTTTGTGTCCGTTCATTTAAGGAGAGGTGACAATAACTGATCATGTACAAATCTATGCCAGGGCCATCTTAGAGCAAAACCATGTATGTTGTCAATATAAAGATAACAGAGCAGTGATTATGAAAATAGGTCTGGCATGAGAGAAAAATCTCTTGGGCGTTATAATGAGTTGCCAACAACAATAAGTGTTCCCTGGCCGACACGTCCGAGTACCCAGCCCTGAACCTCTGGGACAGAGAAGGTCCGGACAGGAGAAGTTTACCTTGCTCCGTATTGGTGGAGCTACACAAGTTGCTATCCAGGTCAGCAAAGGCTGCGTATCTATCGGCCGCGGCGCTAGCGCTTTCTAGGGGCTCTCTGGCCGATGCTGCGGTGTTACCCTGGGAGGAGGAGGTGGAGGAGGAACTGAAGGCCCCAAAGTCAGCACTACAGGACTTGGGGAAGTGGTCAAAATTTGCAAAATTGCCGCTTGCTAGTCCCCCTGAGGCGCTACCTGCGTGAGAGAGAGAGAGACGGTCAGGGCGCCAGGCTGGTGCTTCTGAACAGCAGCAGCAAATTATACAGTCTCTGTTGTGGTTTGAAAAGGAAGAGGAGGGAGAGATTAACGACAGCAGGGTGCTAAAGCTGGGGACGTGAAGGGGGGGAGGGGGGTGGTTCCACGTTCGGGCTGGTAGCCTCAACAGCACCATCAGAGTACAGACGGTGCACGGCAGTGTGTCCTAGGCAACATGCCACAAATTAAAAATGCATTTACTATGAAAGAGTGCCTAGAAAGCTCTAACCCTACTTTTTTATTTATGCCAACAGAATAATAAACCAACTAATAGCACTTCCTGTATGGTGCTTAAGCAAGATTTTAATTGCGCCCCAGACTTTGGAACTGATGTCGAGCTAGTTTCAGACCACATCGTTACTCAGGGGGCAGATTTCTGTCTGGGTCTTAATTAAATGGATCCCTTAGGTTCGTCATTTGTCATTCTGTGGTCCTTAGCAAAGTAATAACAAGAAAACATTCCTTCATTACCACTGCTACCATCGCTGCAGTCAGTCGAGTACTCATGTTAGGCAACTAAATGGACACATGCAGACATAAGTAGACCCGAGAGAGCCAGAAGAGAGGTTACTGGTGGCTAGCACACAGAGATGGTGGAGAGGGGCAACAAGCAGCAGCAGCAAGAGAGAGAGAGAGAGAGAGAGAGAGAGAGAGAGAGAGAGAGAGAGAGAGAGAGAGAGAGAGAGAGAGAGAGAGAGAGAGAGAGAGAGAGAGAGAGAGAGAGAGAGAGAGAGAGAGAGAGAGAGAGAGAGAGAGAGTCCAGTGAGAAAACACTTACTGTGCGCACCCAGAGGAGGCAGAGCGCTGGCAAACTCACCCACACTGTGGCTGGATGAAAGGACAGTGAACGCTGACCGACCAAAAGATCAAGTGGCGGGGGGGGGGTGGAGGGTAGGGCGGGAGGAAGAAATGGGTGGAGAATGAGCAGTGCAGAGACAAGGTGGAAAAACAGGGATAAAGAGAGAAAGAAACAGACAAAAGTATAAAAAACACAACATGGCGTTGAGCAAAAGCAAGGCAACTGATGAGGCAACAGGTGAAAATGATCCCCAAAATATAGACAAACAAATAAATAATAAACACAATATGAAGAAGTGTGTCAGCTTAAGCCCCGCAGCCAGTGTGCGTGAGAGAGGGACACACACACACACTTCATAAACCATTAAGACACCATCAGGCCACTGGGCAGCCAATAGGCATCAAGGTAGGCAACCTCCATCAGGGGGCACTGTGGTATGCTACCCTGTGTGGTAGATAGGTGAGGGGCATTTGTGCTGCATGTAAACTTGTGGTCATGAGAGTACAAGGGACAGACATGGAAGAAGAAGGAAGATGGCACGGAGGATATGCTGCATATGCTGACAGCAGAAGAACATACTGCAGTAGGAAAGAAGAGAGTGCCTTGATTTGGGTGACCTACATTTTGTGAATTTAAACAAGGGTTTATGGTGCCTGGCTCAAAGCTTACGGCAGTGGGATGCCTTCAAGACGTTCCAAGTCGGAAGGAAAATATTTTTTTAAACAATTATACAACCAGAGGATGTACTCAAAGATTTTATGAGGTGTCCTTTTTGACAGGGTAGGAGGTGTTGAACTTCAATGAGACTACGAAACAAACTCGACATCTATGAGACAAAATGTGGAAATGAAAAACACTTTTCAGGGTCTGAAATGTGTTTCAAGAAACAGAAAGAGCACATCTCAGACAAAAGGGAAACCTATGTTACAGATGTCCATGTGTGCGGGTCTCTTATGTGTGCGAGTATGCATGCATGAAGGCATACATGCATGAATGAATGTGATCAGATGTAGCATCGTGAAGCAAATGAACCTCTTCGCTGTGTGTGTGCATGTGTGGTCTAGTAGTGCACCGGTTGGTCGCCTCTACCTGCGTTTGTGGGTTGGAACGAGGCTTGTGGAGCGGCGCTGTGGAAAGCACTTGCGGAGCCGGATGTGGCGCTGAATGCGTCGAAGTTTGCAAAGTCTGCATTCGCCGTGGCGTTCTGAGCCGCTGGGTGAGGCGCACGTGAGGATGAGAGTGAAGACGGACACAACACAAGGGGAAAACAACAGGAGAACAATGAGATGAGATCAAGTGATTTTCACACAATGACATGTGGGGACGAGCTGACGTGAGGAGGATGGATGGTTGGATGGATGGGAGAGCTAAAAATGAACCCTAATGACAGAGCGTCCCGTGTCAATGACAAAACAACATCATGGCTGTGGTTGATTCTGGCGAGAAGCTGATGAGGCTGCCCATCTTGTCAGCAGACAATATGTGCACAATGGGTTGTCTGTGTGTGTGTCTGTGTGTGATCTACACTTGTTGTTCACATCTGCTGTGAGGGAGGCTTGTGAATGCATCCTAGCTCATTGCAAAAGTGGACCTTGGTTACTTTACGAGGAAATGACAGGACATCGTCGTCGAGGGAAGGTGACGACAGCTTCATGTCACCATCGGAGCATTAGTAACCAACGAAACACAGTAGATTGACGTATCTCCTCAGGGGTTCCACAATGCATGGCCATAATTTATACCAACTGTCCATTTGCATAGTTGCCTTCAACTGAAATCTATATCTCATCAGCAGGTTGCAGGCTGACCTCCTTCCTGTGGGAGACGCTGGTAATATCCAGAAAACAGTCAACACTTTGACACAGACTACTATCTCATCTAGATATCAATGGTCAAGATTTTGGCCAGGGTATAAGGGGCCTCCTCACAGAATAACCGCTAATGGATCATCCACAGCACAATTACATACAGGAAGTCTTTATTAATGCAGTACATCTCCACCTTAATGGACAAGTCCAGTCGCCTGGTGGTGTGTAGACTCTTCCACGAGCAGCAATATCGTCAACACTTATAACTTATTCTGTATTAATGTTGCAGTCATACTAGAGATGTTCCGATACCATTTTTTCCTTCCTGATATTAATTCCGATACCTGAACTTGCGTATTGGCCCATACTGAGTACCGATCCAATGCCAGTGCGTTTAAAAAAAAAAAAAAAAAAATCTATATTATTACTATTTTTTACCAACCCTGTATGGATGTAAAATGATTGACATCATTGCAAAGCATGAACAAATCCACACAGAGAGAATGAATGCTATAGCACTTTATTTTATTATCTAGTTTGACAGTCAGTCATAACTATATATAAAATATATATAAAATAAATAAAGATAAATAGATAAATCTAGGAATAAATAACAATTCCTTTAATAAATTAAGTGCAGCCACAATTTAGTAAAATAAGGCAGTTCAATTGAATGAGGATTTGCTCAAACAGGCCCTTCAAGCTGCTCTTGCTTGGCTGTGCTTCTTCCATACGTGGGACTTTTTCCACTGGTATTGGCTTTGCTGCCTCAGTTGTGGTCCTCCTCAATGACTCCTCCATCTTCTCCACCTCTTGGGTCAATGCAGCCTTTGCATGCCTGATGCTGTCTGCACTTGTGAAGTATCTGATATAACAATAAAACATAAATAAATGTCTAAACAACAATAACCTATACACCAATAACAAGCTCCTCCATAGTAGCTATTGATGCTGACAAGTTAATGCAAATAATAATGCAATGTCTACATATCTAGAATATCTCTCATTCAGGTAATAAAGTATCACTGCATGGACAAATAGCTGTACGGCAATGTTTTTAAATGCAGTACTACCATTACTAACTACTTATAGAGTTTACTCGTGCACTTTCAGTATCTCATTCAATGCATAAAGTAGCAATGCTTTTATACGAGCTGCATGGAAGTTTGCAAATAGGTTTATGGCGATGTTTATTTATCAGATGTTATCCACATTGTCCGCAGGTCGAGAAATATAAAATAAGAAACTCAAGTAAACAAAAGTAGCTGAGCTTGTATCTGCCTCACTGCCGCAAAATGCACCGGACCTTGTAGTAAATGTACAATATTATACAACTTGCATCTGCAGTTTTTGTTTGGTTTTTGGGTTTCGAGAGTTTGGGACACCATGATGAGACTATGAGTTAATAAAAAGTGTTATTTAGGGGTTATTTAAATATTCATTACTTCCACATTCTAACCCAAGGACTATTACATTTAATAAGCATACTATTGCACATACCTGTCTTTGAAATGCAGGTCCAAGAGAGTGGCAACTGCATACAAGGGCTCATCCTCCATGGTTCTGAATCTTTTCTTCAGCCTCTAGAAGGGTAGCCTAAATCGTTTTTATACTCCTGTCCTCCTGGTTCTCCCGAGCAAGCAGCCGTTTCAGCACCGTGATCGAGGGGATTACTTCAACCGCATGCGCGGTATCAGATCGGCGCATAGACATGGGTACTCGCTGATACCCAATCCAGCATTTTAGGCAGTATCAGAGGCATTTCCGATACTGGTATCGGAACATCTCTAAGTCATACACACCTGCAAGCAATCCCTGGCTTGAACCACTTGAACGTGGGAAATGCATTCTTACTTGGGTGGCTGTTGAAATGTGCGAAGTTGGCGAAGTTGGCGCTGGATCCCGCGTGCGGATTGGCTGGGGCCGCGAAGATGTCTCCGCCGAGGTCACTGAGGAGGTCAAACTTCTTATCGTGGAAGTGCTGCTGGTGGTGATGGTGCGCAGCGGCACGGCTCACAACCGGAGACTGGGGCCAAACAAATAAGAAAGCAAATGTGGTCAAGTATCATGGTGGTCCATTCTAGCTCAACTGGTGGAGTTAAATGATCAGGAAGGTGTGTATTCTGTGTCACGTTTGACTCAATGGAATAATATGTAATGAGGGCGTCGTCATGCATTCATGGGCTTGTCACATGGATAAGATTAAAGAAGAGTTGTTTGTTCTCCCTGTAGGTAAACAACACCAACCACAGGCACTGAGACACCATTTTAACAGGGTAAACAGGGTAAGTAGGGTACCTGATTGGGAGGGGTGTTCTTGTTGAGGTGCAGGGAAGGGGCAGACTCCCCCAGCAGGGACTTGAGCGGCCGGACCTCCGGCGTGCTGCTGGTGCTGCTATTGGAGGAGCCAGAGACAGAAGCATGGACCGATGCCACCGCCTTGGCCTGATCAGGGGGGACGTACCTGGGGAAGCAGTTCCCACAACACATCAGCAGAGAGCAAACATTTAGTTCCATCCGACTCAAAGCCGATATGCGACTTGTATGGAGCTCAGATGACTCAGACGTGTTCCTCAAGAAAATGTTTTTGGGTTGATTTTCCAAATAAATAATATAGTTAATAATAAAGAAATAATATAATAGGGTATAAAAATTAAAATAAACACTTATTGTGTTGTCTTACTGTGGCTCTCACTTGGCTGATCATTAAAAATGCTCTTCATGTTTATTTACCATGCAGTACCAGTATATTGTGATAGATACCAACTAAGTAATATTGTGCATAGATATATTATAGTAGTACTTTGTTATAGTAGCTACTTTGTTTAATGGTGTCTTTTTTTTACTGGTATGACCTCCAGAGACTTAAAAGGATGATATAGATATCTATCTATCTATCTATCTATCTATCTATCTATCTATCTATCTATCTATAGTATATATATGCGACAGCTTCAATTTTTTCAATTTGTCAGCATGAAGCAACGTGACAATGCTTTTACACAGTGCAAGGAGCCAAAGCTTACAGGGAAGACTGCATTTCAGCTCTCCATCTGCCCAGGACTGCCTAGTCTTCCCTTTTTTCCAAAAAGCTGTTCTCTTTATTCATCAAATAAAAGCAGTGACGTCACGAAAAATGCTTATTAAGCTACATATCAGCATAATGATACACATGCTTTTGTTGCGGGAACAAAGAGGCTCACATTTGAAGTGCCTTGACTTGGGTGCCCTACATTTAGTGAATTTAAAAGAGGGTTTCTGGTGCCTGGCTCGAGGCTTATGGCAGTGGGATGCCTTCAAGGTGTTCCAAGTCAGAAGAATTATTTTTTTTAAACACAACAAAAGAAGAATACAAAGACTAAAGCTTGAAAAACTTAAGTATAAAACCAGCGGATGTACTCAACGATTTAACAAGGTCTGGCAGCCTTTGTTGACTTACGTACTTACGTACTTACTTTCCCTCTACAGACTCAAAATTCAATAACCTTCCATTTTTGTCTCATTGTCTGCAGCTGATTTTTTTCTTTTTTTTAAATATAGTAATTATATTTTAATTCATTATTTTCAGTCTCTTTTTTTGCCTGATGTCAACAAATGTATGTTCTGAAAATCAATAAAAACATGTTGATACAAAGAACAGAAAGACTCATGACTACAACATGACTACACGGTGCCCTAGGACCACAAGATTTGCTGCATTGTCATTCCAAAGCAAACAGTACTCACCACCTCTTCTTCTCGTATTTCTCTTGGAGGAACTCCTTGACTTTCTGAGGATCCCTGAAGTCAGGAATAGGGGTGGCTCTTTCGTCATACAGGCCCAGCCACATATGTTTGCACACCTAGGGAAAGGGCAGGTTGGCAGAACACGTTAGCGGGTTTTAAACTGTTAATGTTTTCTTTTCGTAAACCACATTCACCCCTTGAGAATATCACTTCTGCCACATTTGACGGCCTGTATGCAGCAGATGTATACAAAGAGTGTTAGTCAAGATGTAGGGAACACGTTAACAGCCAAGGATTAAGATGATCTCAGACTCAGGTGAAATAATCAATGTTCCCCCCCCCCCCCCCCCCCCCCATCTCAATAGAGACGCATCTCAAAATAACTGCATCTTCTAGTATGGACGATATGCCATATGACAGCGCTTTGCTCATCCATTATAGTTTTGCTCACTTTACTAAATGTCTAGCTGGCTTTCACAATTAATAATGAAGCCCGTTATAATACATTTGATTACTTTATTCAATTTATAAATGTACAATTTACAGAATGTTGCCTCCTGATGTTGAGAGGGAGAAGCAAAAGTCATTCTAGGTAACATAGGAAAATATCACATTGCAGCAGATTGCGGGAAGCTTGACACGACAGCCAGTGACAAATTGCAAAAACGCTAAAGCACAACATTACACATATCGGAAAAAACCCTGGAGTGAATACGAAATCAATGGTAGACGTTTTATAACAATGTGTTTTAGCCTCTATTATTCCTTTAAGGCACTAGCATTGATCATGCCTGTGCCATAGGAAACGGTCTATAGTAACAACAGACTGAGCTGTGGGTGGTACATAACGGGTAACGGGGGCACAGTCCCTGAAAGGAGGTCTCTGTGTATCCTGGGTATAAACCTGTTCCCAGAGCATGCAGACATACAGGCTATAAATCCCACTTTATGAGATTAGACAAAATATCTCAGGAATGCTACCCAAAATAAAGGGTCTCAAAAGTGGGACCTGGCATATAAGCTAAACCATAAAGTGGCTTAAAGGGATGCCAGAAGTATATAAAAAAAAAGAAGCAAAGAGTAGCATTGAACTGATGTTAATATTAATGTTAACGTTGAATGATGATATTTGTCCATTAATTTATGCATGTATAGTTTGGGCACACTTTCTTTGTGTTGTTACAACATTATGATACTTGTTGACATACAAGGAAGGATAACGAAGGGAAACTGTGGGCCACAGTGTATCGTGCACCACTGAGCCAGGCTTTGTATGCATAGGGTCCACGGACCTTGGTTAGATGAACAGGTGACAGTTGTAAAAAGAGCATACAGTGGTCGTGCATACCTCGTTTCCGTGTTTCTGTAGAAACTCGATTTCCTGTTGTGTGAACGTTGTCATGGAAATGGACTTGACTCTGTGCGGTGGGTTGATGCCGCGTCTGCGAACAGATGACAAGTGCGGGCGAGACATAAAGAGAGAGACAGAGACAGAGACAGAGAGAGAGACAGAGACAGAGAGAGAAGAAGTCAGGGGTTAATTTGATTTGACAAGATTACACATCAAACCATCTATCTCTATCTTGTCTCTAGATGAGAACCAGACCCTTCTCCTTGGGTCGGGCTACTTAATTAGCGATGCGGAGCAGACTTATTAGTGTGAGAAACTGGGACGAGCAAGACAAAAGAGACGATCTGACGATGACAGGGTGTGAGATAGGGGAAATAAAAGATGAAAGGGGGGGGGGGGGGGGGGGAGATAAAAAAAAGACAAGAAGAAAAGGAATAGATAAGTGGAAAGTCAGTGGGCGCAACTCTCTCCCACTTCCATCCACTGCAGTGGGGTTGTCAGCACACCACAAGGACAAAGAACTCACTGAATTTAGAAAGACCAATTATAGCGCTAACACCCATTAGCCCACGCAAGGCTCGCTCATTTCTAAGACAAGGTCACATCTAATGCCATATAGACCGAGGCCCAAATTAACAATCTCCATCAACCGCTTTACTCGAAAAGCCCTCCGCCAGCACTACGACTCCGTCGGGGTGTCTAGCCCGCCACCCATTTAACAAACTGTGCTATAAGCACGAATGCCTGGCTGTCTTTTTTGTGTATAACTGTTAGTGTACACATTCCTCCAACCCACAGCACACCAGGCACCGATCCCGAGTTAACCATTGACAGCGTCATTACTAATTACTAAAAAACAAACAAACAGTTAGTTATCAGAAGGTTTGCTGCCTCATCGTCTGGATTGTGCCGCAGGTGTGTTGGGCTTTCTGCAAAAGGGGAGACCATAGTTGTAGACAACACTGTCACATACTTGGCAAAGCACAGACAAAGATCATCTTCACCCTCCCCACTCCTTTTTTCTCCATCACCTTCTCACTGCGTTGGATGTTGAAATTAGGTCCACCATGGCATACTTACAAACATGATCTCCTTGGCGACAGAAGAAAAGCTGTGTATGAGCGGGAGCTGATTGGGAGTGAAACACTAGATGAAGTTGCTAAATTATTTACTCCTCTTGCTGTTGGCCTTACAGCTGCACCCGTTTGCCTTTCCATGTACTGGACACCTGCCAGTCCGTTGACTGTTGCACTGTGTCACAATCTACACAAATGGTATGAAACACTTTGCACAACAGAAAAAATAGCAAATAACCTCACTGGCTTCATATTAACCCAATCAACATATTAGTATGGCATATTTCATGCCCACCATCCATCCATTTTCTCTTCCAACACTTCCAACACTGAACAAGCCATCTATTGTGTGCTGGTGGTATCAGGGTTCACATAATGCTGTGTGCATGTGAAGGTGTGCGTCTGTTTGTATATATGAGCAATTGTGTGTGCAAAGATGTGTGTCACTGTGTATGTGTGCGTTTGAGGGCCCGAGGGCAGGTGAATGATCAGTTACCCACCGCACAACAAATGAAACTAGGTCAGATACTGGGAGGAATTTCCAAAGCCCTCAAGGTCTCAATATGTTGGCATCTTTGAGTACTGGGGCAATGGATGAGTTTCAACACTACTGAGCTTGCCTGCCTGAGTGAGTCATTAGAACACATTTCACATAGACAGTTGTCTGTTAGGCAACTTTTCACAAGGTGAGCGCTTGATACTGTTTAGGCAAACAAACACTGTATTACACACCAACTGGGTGGAAGAGCACTGTGGCTCGTTTGCATACTGCAAGTGCTCCAAGATAAGACGAATTGTCAGCATGGAAACTCCAAATTAAACAGAGATAATGGGCATTGTAAATACACATTTACGACTTTAAAGGCCTACTCAAAAACATTGAAGGCAATAAGTGCCTGTGAAGTGTCCATTGATTGTGAAAATGGGGATATGGTTTAAATGCCCTCAGTCTAGACAGCTTTCCCATTCATATTTGTTTGCAAAGTAATAAAGCTTTATTTAAATGACACTTTATGCAAGGTTCACTTCTAGAACCTTTAGCCCTTACACAGGGAAACAGCCAGAATGCAACTCTTCGTTGCATTCACCTTTTGAATAGATGTGATGAAAAACACTTGGTATATGTTAGATATGTTTCTCACTGTACCATTATTCAATGAATGGACTAAAGTTGACCATTACATTGACAGATAAATGATTATTATTCCAGTATGAAAATGTAACATGCCACTGTGTAAAAAAAAAACAAGTCACTTAGAGATGGCAGCTAATGTTTGCACCTGAAATATCCTTTTATATACATACAATTAACGGTGTCAAAGACATAACATCTATCAAAAATAAAGCTTGGTGGTACATTTGCTTACAAGCAATAAACATGAATAATGATATTACTACTAATAGCCTAATACATTATCATCATTACTTGTAATATCAATAGTCGAGCTGACCACGCTGCAATAAAATACAAGTGCAGAATAAATTACTGACTTACAGAGACCGGCGGCAGGCCCCATAACTCCTACCCAGCTCCAGTTGTGCTACTCTATAAAAAGGCAAGGAAAAAGCCTTCCTATTCAGAAGCACATGAGCTAAAAAGTGCTACTTCCTGTCAAGAAACAATCCAGCAACAAAAAAAAAAAATTCTCTTGGGGAAGCCTCCACCTTCATTTGGAATGTGTTTACTCGCAACCCTACAACTGTGTGTGTGTGTGTGTAGTTGTGTGTGTAGGTGTGTGTGTGTGTGTGTGTGTGTGTGTGTGTGTGTGTGTGTGTGTGTGTGTGTGTGTGTGTGTGTGTGTGTGTGTGTGTGTGTGTGTGTGCGTGTGTGTGTGTGCGCGCGCGCGTGCGGGCGTCTAGGAAGTAAAATGATAATGTTTAAAATGTCTGCTTCATTCCTATATAATGGGGGACTTACTACTAAGTGACGGCAATATTTCCACAGCATGATGACTAACCTACATGGAAAGGACTAGCGTGACCCATTAGAAGGCCGCAATGATAGCAAACCAGCTGACATATCTGCAGCTGGTGTTGCCAGGTGCAGGTAGATAAAAAAGGAGGCAGAGGAAAAAGCTACGCCAACACCACCTTATTCCTATAGCCACACCATGCGAGATATCAAGTATGGCACCCACGAAAAACAAGAAACAGACAGTGACCCCTCTAACACTTCCTTCCCATCCAGCGCATGTAAAATCACATGGTGCTTGCAATGCCAAACAAGGCTGTGCCACATCCTGACCCCGCAATCACACCGGGCTTCCTGCTTACATGAAGCACACTTTCCCCCCCAACCCAGCTCTGTGAGGAACAATGACACGAACAAGGGAGGTGTTATGTAGCGGTCTTCTGGTTAGAAAAACCAAGTCGCGCTTTTTTTTACGCTTACAAAAGATAAGACAAAGATCTTGATCTTTACCTCATACAAAATACACCGCAGGTCTTGACAGATGACTTATAAACTAACAAACCAGTCACAGACTAAATAACAATTAGCAAATGAATAGCAAGTAACTGCAAGGTCTCAGCTGCACTATTCAGGCTTGCACTGTGTCAATACCATGTGTAGGTCAGGGAAAGGCAAACAAAGGTAAACAATTTAGGGTGAGGGACTCATGGCGGAGGGCAAGGAGCAGGGTCCAAACGTAGCTTTTACAATTTCGTCATCATCATCATCATCATCATCAGCCATTGGCTGGTGGCAGGTGTTCATTTCGGAAGGATTTCCGACCACCATCAGTGAAAGTCAAGATTAGCATCACTGTAGCACTTTCAATAAGCACCATTTGTCGTTGAATGGCTAAAAAAAACAGCCTGCACCACTAACACCATACCATCAAAAGACCAAGCGTTAGATATCTGATTATATATATATATATATATATATATATATATATATATATATATATATATATATATATATATATATATAACAGATGTACACTGAAGAATTGACTAGGGGGGGGGGGGGGTGACATGGGCCTGTGGCGCACACACACACACACACACACACACAATCAAGTGCATGAATAATCAATGAAAAGAAGGCAACGGCAAAAACTGGAGCATATTGCCCCATTGTTCCGACGCCTGGACGTAGTTTTAGGGACTTCAAACCACGCAAAGACCGGGACCGTTTTCGGGCAACTTGTAGCCTGGTGCAGACAGACAGACAGGCAGACAGACAGCCTGGTGTACCCACGCCGAGCCATTAGCCCCAAGTGTCCCAATAACTTCCATTAGGTAGCATCTGTGTGTGTGTGGGGCTATGGTTAGCTAGCATGGCTAGGACGGCGGCAGCCATATACCTCCATATGCTAAAGCGACACCGCCACCACCACCACCACCTACCCCCCATAACCGTACCCCACCCACCCCCACCACCCCCCATAACCGTACCCCACCCAACGCCAACACGAGCTAGTTTCGCCGGTCTAGCGTACGTGAGCTCGCTAACAGCGACGTTAGCCACGGCTAAGAGGCGCTAACGGCAGTTGGGCTAACACAAGTTTACCAAGGTAACCCCCACCCAAACCCCCCTAACCCCACCCTCCGTGTTCACTTAACACAGACCGTACTACTCCAGCGCCATGTCTTAAAGCTTTAAGGTCAGCGGGGGGAACGACGCCAACTTACAGGATGCCGGAGCAGGAGGTGCAGACGAAGGAGCCCACCGTCATGTTGGCGTAGGTCGGCCCGCGCTGGTCGCAGTCGAAGCACTTTCGGTTGGGGGGCAAACTCGTCATTTCCCGGAGCATCTTCAGGTGTTTCTCCTCCTGCTTGCGCTTCGCACTCGCCGCCATGGTTGTCGTTGAATACGGGGAGCAGCGAGAGTCAAGTCAAGTCAACCCAACACCCCCCCCACACACACACACACACAAGTCACGGTGGTGGAGGAAAACGATTAAAAGGAAAATGTGCTGCTGCTGCTGCTGCTGGGTTTTTTTTTCAGGCAGGAGGCGGCGGCGGCTCGCTGCGACTGTCAAGGCGGCCTTTGCGTTTGAGGCGTGAACGTCAAGTGGGTGGTGGTGGTGGTGGTGGGGGGGGGGGGGGGGGGGGTCCGCACACTGGCCCAATACGGTAGGGTTGGTTTTTTATTTTATTTTTGTATTTTATTTTAGGCTAAATAGCACCGCCTAGCGACCGGTCTGTGACATTGCAACACAAAATGAACCACTATTTTTGGTTCAGCCGGAACAATGACAGGTAGATACGGGGGTAATTTAGCTGCAACTTGCAACGTGTCAGTTTCGTCTTCTTCACTGTATTTCCCAATACAAATACAACCTGGTTCTTCCTATTCAGATTGTACGTACACATTGAACCAAGCCCAGGCAATGATATTAACCTTATAAGGCTTGATGTAAAGCCTACAATTTATTCAAGTGTTAAATTGGGATTATGATTGTGACCATGGCAATCCTGGACACAGCACCAGGTTTGCAACAGTCTGTCAGGGTAGGTGTGTAACCTGAGCTTTCCGGTCCAATTGCTGTCTGTGGTGAAACCTAAAGAAAGCAGTTTAAAATGCCGAATATAAAAAAAAGAATGGCCCTATGCCAATGAACCAAACAAACGCTGAACTCAAAATCATGATAGTTTATTTTAGATGAACAAAAAAAAAAAGAAACATGGCAAGCATACATATTTACAAGGCAGAGTAAACAAATCATTTATTATCTTGAAGTATGGTCCAACATAATGCATAACTTTCCGGTAGTTACCCCAGCATATGACCAACCCACTCCTGGGCATGTGGACCTGAACATTTCTGTGGTCACAAAACAAACCCATTACAAAATATTGTTTCCTACAGAAAGGACATTGCTTTTGTTTACCATTTCAATAACATATTGAATTTGATGGCTGCAACTTTGCATGCTTTCGCTGTACAAACAAATGCACAATGCTCTATCACCATTTTCATGATACTCTCTGCTGCCTGCCATGTAAACATTTCCTGTTGATTAGTTGCTGCCAACATATTTTGCAGGTTGCTGTTGCAGTTCCATTGTAGAAAAGTCTGATGGCCTGCGGTTCTCAGTGAAGCCATAGAGTTTACGCAGGGCCACGCGAGCGGCCTCCTCCTCTGCAGCGATGACCGTGTCTCCTGGACCCTGAGCTAGAAGCTTCTTATCGCTGATTCAACATACATACAGACAGAAAAAAACAGAACAGAGAATATCAACATATGGTGAAACACAACCAACAATCATGTGGAATTTGCCAAGAACATTACAATTAGACGACCACTTGGATAACACATGCTCCCTCAAACTTTTGCAATACAAACATGTATTACACATAACAAAGAACATGTAACCAACGTTGCTATTATTGATGTGTTATACAACAGTAAACCATCTACACCAGTGTGGTTCCCAACTTTATTTAGCCTGTGATCCCATTTCTTGGTCTGAAAAACTTTGCGACCCCAACTTCTTACATGTTTGTGCATCTGCTTCCACGCACATCGTTTTAACCCAATGAACATCTGCCCGTAATATCCATTTCCCAGTGAACATATGTGCGTTGCAGCACACTTAAACTCATTAGGCAGTCTTAAACTCATCATGGCTTTAATGTACTTGGAGAGAGAAAGGCATTAATGTAACATGTTTCACACACCTGTACAGTCCAACAAAGTAGAGCGGGAGAACCGTGCTGGCCCCGGCCGACCTGATGAGACGGGGCTCCGGGGCGGACATGTTCCTCTGGGCCAGTTCCTCCATCAGCAGCCCCATGGGGTTCACCACCGTCCACATGTCAAACAGGTCTTTCCCAATCAGCTGAGTGGCAACAAAGTCCTGGAAGGAGAATATAACATACTTAGAAAGTGGTTGATTTGATTATCCCAGCTTAAAAACAGTGGGGGATTGTCGTCAGGAAGAGTTGTGTGTCTGCAAGGGTCTATGCACAATAGGGGTTCGTGTAATGAATAGTCTGCTGCGATCAACATGCTTTGATCAACTGCTGTGTGGTCAAGTCCCCCTCACCCTAAGGAAGACCCCGGCTCGTTCGGCGCCGCGGCTTTCCAGCAGCGCTCCGACCACGGCCATGAAGGTGGCCTGCAGCACATCGTCGGTGACCGGGTGCTCGGCACTCATGGTGAGGTCCTCGATGCCGAGGTTTCTCGCCACGTGGCACACGACGGCCGCACACGACAGGTGTGCCGCGACGGCCGCCACGCCGTCACCGTGCAGACTCGGGAAGCTGGCCCGACACCAGTCGGCCAGGAAACCGGCGGTGAACTGGGACCCCAGTGAGCATAACTCGGTGTTGCCTTTCAGGACGAGGGCCGTCGTTTCAGCGTCCATGCCCAGCTCCTGTCTCCGCCGGTGCTCCGACTCCATGTAACACGGGTTGACGAACGCCGTCTTCAGCAGCTCCAAGGGGAAGTTCTCGTGGAGACGACAGCTGAACGCCTGGACCTCGGCATGGTAATCCCAGTTAGGCTTTTGGGACCTGGAGGGCGGTTGATTATTAAAATGGTCATTATAGGATTATATATGCTTATCAAACGGATAGCAATTCATGACGGTGATGCTGGTGGTGGTGGTGGTTGGCAGTAGAGGAACGCCACTATAATATCGAATTGATAATTACATCCAATATGTACGTTTGGATCAATATAGAGAAGAGGACGTGAAACTATCACAGTCAGGGCCGTACCCACCATTGAGGTGGGTTATTATACACACCTGGGTGGGTCCGAGGTGTATATAATAAAAGTTGTGAAATAATTGCCTAAAAATGACTTTACTTTGGTGAATTCAATGGTGTCTGCAGTGTGAATTTCCCTTTACTTGAACACTTTAATTAAACATTGTCCGATTCATTTTCAGACGTTTCGTGATAATTGTATCCTCTTCTGTATTTCCAGATTGTAGTGTGGATCATTCATTGCAACATTTAACCTGATTCTCATGTATTACTGCTTGACAGATCATTTATGCTACTGCCCACTGACATGGTTTTAAAGCTATTGTTATCCAATTTTTGCTGTCCAAACGTCTTAAAATGCACATATTTAGATCAGGGGGGGGCATGCCCCTCGCAAACTGTTGACAGCCCTGATCACAGTGCTCACAGGTTTTACAGTCAAAGCAACATCGGTGTACTCCGGTTGACATATCGGTGGTGAGTAAAGTGTGAACTCCTCCACCATGCACACATACACACTACTTTCTCCATTAACATGGCCTTGGGATGCTCTCTAATTCCCCCCTAAGTTTGCAAGCTTTTATTACCTTGGCTTCGGCGGCGGAGGCCCTTCGATCTTCTGCTTTTTCTCCATGGTATACATGTAGGATTTCAGCCATCGTTTCTTCTCTCTAATCTGTGTAAACGTGGTGCTTCTACCCACATTTCGGTAATGAATCCCGAAGGTTAGCAGACCACGATTTACCAGGTAGCCCGACGCCATGTTGGATGTGGTTGACAGGGGGGACACAGCTCGCGGATGTGCGCGCGCAGCCCGAGCCGAGTAAACCCGAAGGCTTGTTTCGGTTCGTCTCGGCAGATAAACGTGGTATGTTCAACAACCTCACTGCGAAACATTATCTTAAAGGTCCCCTATTTTACCACAGATGTGACGTTTATTACCCATTACAAACCATGTCAAAATCTACCCTCTAATGACATCACAAGTGGGAGTGTCCACTCAGATGTATGATAGATAGATCAGCCTACCAAGTGGACTGTACCAACTGGTAGGCTGCTCTATCTATCATACATCTGGGTGGACACTCCCACTTGCGATATCATTAGAGGGTAGATTTTGAAATGGCTTGTAATGGCTAATCAACATCACACCTGGTGGTAAAAAAGGGGACCTTTTATTTTGTACTCGGGACAATAAGCACGCGATCATTTCTTTGTACAGTGAGGCTGCTTGTGTTAGTCACCCGTCATTATACATAATTTGATGATGTAATGCCATAATTCCCATCTAGAATCAATTGCCTGCCTCAGATATATACACACAATTGTACACATTTAAAGGTATATGAAACAATGTTGTACTGATGAGCCTGCTTGTGTATTTTATTTGACAAAGAAATGGGCACAAACCATGTGTTCACATATAATTTTATAGTAAAATAAACCACAGTAAAAAATATATATTTTCTTAACGGTTTGTGTCAGCCAGGGTCCTTTCCCTTCCTGTGCACCTTCCGTCTTTGCTCCAAAATCAGCCTCTGTGCATACATTTTGATTAAAGTGCTTTAAAATGCTAAAATTACATTTTTTACAAGTGGAGGGGGTGTAGTGCGGCGGGTCAGACAACACCTCCACATTCGTGCAGTTGTTACTCGTGGCTTTGAGGCGCTCCAGCTTTTCATGTAACCTCTTTCTGTTCCTAATTATAGCCGTTTCAGATGCCTATAAATAGAAGAAAATGTTAATATCATTATTAGACTTCAAAACCATTTTCTTTAACTGTCACACTAACATGTCAATAATGTGGCGTAAATGCACGATATACAGTACATACCGCCACTGTCCTCGATGTACCCTCAAGATCCTCAATGTACCCTCTGTCTTTGTTCATCCTCGTGTGCAGGTGGCCGATCACTATCACACTCGCCGGCTGTGATATAAGGTCCCTTGAGGTATGAGGATGGCAGTTTGTCCCAGCCCCATTTGGGGTGGTGCAGGAACACGGCAAAGAAATGCTGACACGGGACATGTGTTTGAACGTAAGCACGGCAGCTACAGGAAGGCGATGAGGTAGTTGTCCCGAAATCCACAGTGCACCATGGGACGGGGTCCGATTCCCTGACTTTAAAAACTCCATGTTCAATGTTGACGGGTCTGACGCAGCTTTCCCCGATCTCTTCTGCTTTCTCCATGTTGACAAGGCAGAGTTTGGCAGTGGATGCTGGAATGTTTTCTAAGGACTGTGGCACCTGTGGACGATAACATCTGTACTTGTCACTCCTGCTGTACTGTGTAAACACATATTCCTGCCACCGAGCTGGCAGGTATCTGTTGATCAAAGTATCCACAACGCTGCTTATCGTCTCGTCTCCGATGGTCTTTTTAAGAAAGCTGTGTTTCAAGAATCTGTCAAGTGACTCCACTCCGTTGTTAGTGTCCACCGCTAGATGGTACGTATCGTCCCTGTAGGCCCTGGCCCACTTCTCGGGACGACGCAGCCATTTTGTCTCTAGCCAAGCTTTGACGTGTGGCTTCTCCCACAGTGCTGAGGATTTTAACTCGCCTACAGAAGTGTTGTAGTGCGTTCGATCCTCTGTCTGCCCAGGTGGCGCTGCAGCGATGTTGCCAAGCAGTCGAATGAGTTGCTCTCCTTCTTCTCTGGATAGACCGTGCTTGGTGTTTTCGATCCACTGGGTCCAGGCCTGCTCCCTGTGCAAGTCAGACAGGTACACTGAGGAGTTTGGAAAGGCACGGTGCAGTGCACTACACTCGGCCTCACTGTCACCCGTCATCCAGAAATGGGGTTTCCAGTATGGATTCCAGCCTTTCAATATATTCAGCGCCTCCCTGATGTAGACTACCTGTTGGTGCTGGATGATGAATATTGCTACGACAATGTAGCCACCGTTTGTTAGCGCACACACAAAGTATAGAGCCAGGTCCCAGTTTGTGTTCCTGTATGTTGCGTCGAGCAGGCAGATTGCATTACCGTAATGCATCATTACATCTTGCTGCCATTTTTCTTGGTGGACAAACAGCAAACTTTCCTCATAGACTTCATAGTCTGCAGCAGGAGATGATGATGAGTCATTCTGCTCCAATGGGCCGGTCTGTCTGATATCCCTCGTGTTCATTTGTCCTGTAGAAGCGGCTCTTCTGTAAGGCCGGAAATATTGTTTTGCTCCTTCTTTTCTCCATTGTCCCAGTTTACGGCTGAGGTTCACCTGATCCATTTTTGTCAATTTATGCTTTAGCTTTCTTGTTTGGCACATAATGTGATTCTTGACATCTTTCAATTTGGGATAGTATGTCATTTCTGAATTGTTAGCCGCTGCCGTGTCTGTCATCCTATCGTTCATATATCGCTTCAGTGTGGCTTGGATTTCCATGATGTCGGTCATGCCTTCTTCCACCAGCTCTTTAATCCACATGGTCAGCTGTGGATGAATGGTTTGCACCGTATCTGAACCACAGCCTTCTTGGTTGTGGTTTGTGTGGGCCTCATCTAAAGGGAGTTCAACATAATATCGCTCTTCTCTGATCACATCTTTCATCTGTTTGAGATCCTCAAGTAAACTTAGTTTAACTGTGCCACCTTCTGGCGATTGGTATTTGTCGCCGTCCATCTTGTATTGAGGGAACCTGTAGATCTGTTTAATAACCAGTTTTGCTTCACAGCCCTTCTTTGTCGTCACTTGTCGTCTTTTGTTTGTGGGTTCATAGTAATTCCCCGCTGACGACGATGTCCCGCTCTCCCCCTCCTCACTCTTCTTCTTATGTTCCCTGCCAGGTCCAAACTGGCATTCAAGGATTTTGCGGCCTCCCAGTATGAATGGGACCCCATCGTACTGGACGTGCGGCCCGCTGGACTTACTGAATATAATGGATCGCAGACTATACTTTTCAGCTGGCGTCCATTGCATGGTTGTGGAGTTTCTTGTGCAGAAGGTGGTTGTGTTGGTGCGTTTGTACACTTCTAGCACCTGTTGGAGGCTGGCCTCTGTAGTGACGTAGCCACACATGACATACTGGTTTCTGCTGAAGCCCTGCAACAGTGTGGGCCAATCAGTGGCATTTTCGTGTGCATCCATCCTGTAAAAAAAAATTACATAGGCCTATATTATTATTATTTTAATTTTTTTTGGGTACATTATTGGACGTATCTATTATAATGGTGTTAACATTGTAACAGTAATGTACTGTACCACTTTGAAAAGTGGTACAGTGATAACTTCAGCCATACGACTTCTTCACTCGTTAACGTATCCTCGCCATTCATTTAATAATGAACATCCAACGTGGAGCGAAATCCACGCGTTGGATGCGATCGCAAACGCGTGAATCACGTGTAAACGTGTTATAAAGTTATTATAAAGTTAAAGTGTTAAGATCCGACTGATCCGACCGGTTTTCTTAACCATGTAAACGCGTACCGGGTTATACCTGCTTCCCACGGAGGACAGCCAGCTGTGTCCCCACGCTGTGTCCCCACGCAAACGTGTCCCCGCTGTGTGTGTGTATGTGTGTGCGTGCAACAGCGAAACGTTTCCGACCCGAAACAAAGCGGGTTCCGACTGAGTGATGGTGGTGGTGCCGCGTTGCCATGGAAACGAAGTAAATAGCGCTCTTGCCAACAAGCCCAACCGCTTTACTGGACTTCGTAGCTTTGCGATCTAGAAATAAATAGTATTTTTTTTTATACGGCAATATTGTCCGACTATGTATCCCGCCGAGATACAAGAAAAGACAATAAAGGACATGGACATGGACGGAATTGAAACGGGAAATGCCAATACACTTGACTCCTCCATACAAACCCGGCGGAGCGACGAGAAGGATCAGCCCACTTCAGTCCCATCACACCGGGACGGCGAGGAGAAAGCCTCCGGACCGAGAATCACCAAGAGGTTTTTAAAGGACCACTGCAAGCAAAACAAGCTGTACTTCACGCCTTACCTGAACGACACCTTGTACCTGCACTTCAAAGGTTTCTCCACCATAGAGAACCTGGAGGAGTACACCGGACTCAGGTGCCTCTGGCTGGAGAGCAACGGGCTGCGGCGCATCGAGAACCTGGAGGCCCAGACCGAGCTGCGCAGCCTGTTCCTGCAGCAGAACCTCATAGGCAAGCTGGAAAACCTGGGCTCCCTTGAGAAACTGTGCACCCTCAACGTCTCCAACAACTACATACGCACCGTGGAGAACATAGCCTGTCTGCCGCAGCTGGGCTCGCTCCAGATCGCCCATAACAAGCTGGAAACGGTGGGGGACGTTGAGCACCTGAGGGAGTGTCTCTCCATCAGCGTGCTGGACGTGTCCCACAACTTGCTCGGCGACCCGGAGACCCTCGCCGTGCTGGAGAGCATGCCGCAGTTGCGCGTGCTGAACCTGATGGGGAACGACGTGGTGAAGAAAATCCCGAACTACAGGAGGACCCTGATCGTGCGCCTCAGGCAGCTCACCTACCTCGACGACCGGCCCGTGTTCCCCAAAGACCGGGCGTGCGCGGAGGCCTGGGCCGTCGGGGGGATGGACGCCGAGCGCAAAGAAAGGGAGATGTGGGAGACGCGAGAGAGGAGGAAGCTGCAGGACAGCTTGGATGCCATGGCAACCATCCGGGACAAGGCCATGGAGAGACGTCGCCTCAGGGAGATGCAGGAGAAAGGTAAACACCGTCTACGTCTACTTAAATGGGTAAACGGTCATGTGTCTTTCAAAATTACCTTTTTTTTTGTTACAAATTCTAGGTCAGGCTGAGATTTCCCCTGAAGTGGAGATTCAGAGCTCCTGTGAAGTACATGAGACTGATGAGATGATTGCTGGCTCCTCACAGGGAGAGAAGATGGAGGCCTTTGCGCAGGACTGTCTGGAAGCCCAAGAGGAGTTCCTACAGAGGCAGAGAGAACCAGCAGAGCTGGCGGACGAACAGAAGTTAGGCAGAGATCTGGAGGCTGAACAACTGGGCGAAGGTTTGGCGGTGGAAGAGCAAGAAGGCGATCGCTCCGGCCCAAAGGAGATGCAGGAGATCCTGAAAGAGGATCAAGAGAGGGAGGAAAGTCCAGAGAGGTCAGACATTGTGGCTCAAGAGAGAGTGAGTAGCGCCACGGTGCTGTCAGATGAAGGGCGTCTAAAAGATGAACGGGATATGGGGATAAACCAGCCACAGAGGACCCATCCGGAAAGAAAGCCAACAGAGCCTGGCCGTGCAACTGAAGGACATGGGAGAGGACAGGGGGAGCGGAAGCAGCCCGCTCCTCTGCCCCCGATGGCTCCCTCTGATCCAGAGGACATTGCGCTGGTGATGACAGCCAGCGGTCCCGGGCCTCTGGTGACTGAACTGGAGGAAGCGGAGCATCTGGAGACCATTCACCTGCAGCCGCACCAGCCGCTGTGCATCGACGACCTGCCCGATCTGGAGGATATGGACACTGAAGGTGAGGACTTCACAGGCTTCCTCGCCTACCAGGAAGGATCCAGACCAAAAATACAAATCATATCAGCTGATGATGATGATGAAGACACGGCCGTGGCTTTTGAGGCGGCATCTATTTCAAGCCCAGCCTTGTTGTTCAATAAGAGTGATCGCAACCCATTGTTTGATGCTTCTAAGAGGGGCTTGCCCTTGGTTGATGCAGGAGCTGAAGACGCTACGATGCCAGAACCATTCGGAGGGTCCAATAATCCAAACCAAAACGCCAAACTTTCACCCCGCCGCTTGATTGAGGAACTCGATTGAGACTTCCAGTTCCTCAAGTGTTGTTTTGTTATCCGCTAACACAATATACAATGTGTGGTTAGTTCTCGATTGTTATACACGGTAAAAGCTCATCTTCTCAATTCGTAGTAATGATTAGGCTCACTATATTTGAACATGGATTCAGAGCTCATTTAGACCTTTATTTATTTATCATTACACTTTTTTTTAATAGCTTACCTTTAATATCTACCGAACTGACATTGGCGATTACAAACCGTATACTGTATGTAGATTATAAATATGAATTTCTATGTTTTTGGAAAGATTCTTCTGGAAAAACAAACAAATAAAAGTTTTTTATGTTAGAGTACCAGCCTTTTATTAAAATAAATATACAATTATCAGCATTATTATACAGGAATCTAATCAACAGGAGAGTGAAGCAGTGTGGTTCCAGTAACTAAGATTTTCAGAATAGTCATGCTTCATAGGTAGTCCTTACAGGTGTTGTATATGTTACAACAGCATAGAAGACGTGCATTCAATTTAGGGTATAAACAATATATAGAAGTATACAGTCTTGTTTTACAGCCTCTCTTACCACAGAGCAATTTAATGCATTAAACCCATTCACACGTTCCTATTACACTTTCCACAGCTGCTGTAACTCCAGTCTGTCTAGGTTGCCCTGTTTCTTCAAGTACACTTCTGTTACCTTCAGGGAATCTTTGTGTGACTACAGGCATGTACAACAAGCAGTCAGCATCATTGTCTGGAAGAATGCTCAGAAACCAAATTATATAAACCACAGAAAGGATATGGTTAAAAAAAGTAAAAAATCATAATGGACATGTATACAATAACAAAATAAGTACATTCTATTGCGCGCGCACACACACACCCGTTTGCAAGAGACACAAGTGCAGCAAACATGTACATTTTTGACACATAGAATAAGAGAGGCACACACACACACACACACACACACACACACACACACACACACACACACACACACACACACACACACACACACACACACACACACACACACACACACACACACACACACACACACACACACACACAGGCTCATGGTACCAAGAGAGGGCTGTTAGCGACGGAACCACACCCAGCTGTTGATGAGCCAAAATGCCACAGTGATTGAGTAGAGGACCATCTCTCGTTTGGTCCGCTCCTTGTTCTCCTCCTCCAGTAGCTGCAGCCTCCGGTTTAGTTTAATGATCTATCAGTGCAGAGAGGCACACAGAGTTCCTTTCAAACATGTGGTAGAACATACAAACACCACCACACAGAAAAAAGAAGGGGGCAGGATAGTGTGGTGTAGGGCTGCAACCATTAGTCGATTGGTCGACAGAAAATGTATTGAATCAAATTTTTATAATAGATTAATCGTTAAGGTCATTTAAGTACAAATACCAAACATTTGCTGCATCATTATAAAATGAATACTTTAGTTTTTCTTGGCTGATTGTCAGATAAAGCAAGAAATTTTAATACATCACTTTGGACTCTGGTAACTTGTAATTATTTGCAAACTGGCATTTGCTATTATTTATCAAATTTTTAAGCCACTTTTTAAGTCCCATTGGATAAAAGTACCTGCTAAATGACAAAATAGTAGAAGAAGAATATCATTAAAAAAAACTGACCTGTCGACGAAGTGTTGCTGCATCAACGACAGCCATGTCATCAGAAGCCGCATCGAGAGTGGTATCAAGTGTAGATAATGCAAGCCTTGGAACAGAAACAAATGCAAAAAATGAAAAAAAATAGCATGTATTCATGTTTTACAATGTGTAAAATATAGCAAAACATAACGATAACATTTTTATTTACGGGTAGCCTTTTTGATGACAAGGAGGAGAAAGGTGAAGGAAAAGAGAAGAGAGCAAAGTCAGCTACAGAGTTTCAGTACCAGGTGCAGTTACCTGGACTCATGCAAGGGGTTGGAGCTTGATGCCGACCCCCCTCGCAGTGATGGTTTGCTACAGAGAAGGACATCATAGGGAATGAGAGGGAAAGGAGAAAGGGAAAAACAGGAGACAGAGCAGAAGACATGCAAGACGTTTATCCTTTTGGAAGATAACACAAACATCTAAAAGGTCAGCTATGGCTGGAGCTCAGTAGAATTGCCTTCAGTATATTGTTATACGCTTGTGGTATAATTAATTTACTCTAATAGCTGCAGACATTGATCCAAATACCACAATTTAGAAAAGCAATGTTGTGGTGATGCATCTTCCTGTATTCAAATAGATTTAAAATGTTATAGTGCTGTATTAATAATGTTATCAAAGATCAGCAATTAGCCTGCAATAATCCTGTTGGGTGGATTCCGGGTGCATTTCACTCAAGAACACTGCACACCCAAATTCACAGGTGGCGCCAAAGGACCTTGTCTTTATATCTGGGATTCAATGGCACACAAGTCAATATAAATCTTAGGCAATTTCTGTTTCTGGCTGTTCTCAAATCTATACAGATGCATGAGTCTTTATCACTTGTGTCAATCTGAATGATTTCCCAGAAAAGTGATAAAGACTTCTAATAGTAGGCTTAACAGATGGGCTCAGCTAGCTTCGGTCCCCAGTCTGGGTGTTTGATCGGTGGGTCACCTGCGCGGGTTCTCGTCCAGGACCTGCAGGACCTGCTGGTATGCCCGGCGCGTGGTGGTTTGGATGAAAGACAGAACGCCGCTAGTGCTGTACAGGTTCTGTTGGTCCTCAGCGGTGAGTGGGGGGCAGGTGCGAACAGGGGCAAGGGGAGATGGGGTTGCACTACCAGTGTGTGGGTAGTAGTCAAACCACAGGAAAGACGCAGAGGCAGGAGTGGGTATGTGGGATCGGGAAAGAGGTAAACAAAAAGAGAGGGAAGGGAGAGAGAGGATGAAGGAAAAGAGACCGTCCTCGACTTTATAACTACTGCACAGTGGCTAGCCAACATGTATAGAAACAGTGTTGTACATGTGGATCCAGCAGTCAGGAGCAATTCTCCAATACACCCAATAACAAGGCCAACACCAATGAAGGAGGAGCAGGTGAAATGAGACGCCAGGGACAAGCCAAGGTGCAGAAGTCATATAGGGTTCCCAACACATTTTCCAAGTCAGAATTTGTTAACTCCTTTGTTAAATTGATCTTTATCATGCAATTAGAAATATAAATTGTAAATGTTCCTCAAGTTATTCAGGAGAAAAAAGTGAGAAGAGAGAGAAAAATACCTTACTATACTGAGGTAAGAGGAATTGAATAAATAAAATGATTTGACTTGAAGCCAACTTTCCAGAAATGTGTAGGAACACTAGGAACCAGTATTAGCAATGTTATTTCATTACCAGTTTGAGAACATTGACTGCCAAAAGTAATTTACATGCAAGGTTGGACGTTGCACCGATACTTGAACACACGAGAGCCAAACAAGCAAACACAAACAGAATCAAACAAGGAAGTTGTAAATGAAAAGCAGTCGCACACAGACGATGAGGCAAGCAGGAAAGAATGAGCCCATAAGCAGTCTACTCGTTGGAAGTAAGAGAAAGACACTCACGAGGAATCGTTTCTGGTCAGCTGGCCGCTGTGACGCATCGCTGTGTTCTCACTCGCCGAGCGCTCCCGTCGTTGTCGCCCTGGGGGCCTAAGCTGCTGAAAAATAAAAACACACTACTTTTGAGCAAGGTGAAAGTTATGCATGGAGGGGATGTGCAGGAATGACAGTCAACACTAACTTTTGACTGAATTTTCAAACCATTCTTCTGCCAAATATCTCTAATATTTTTAAATGAAAATCAAGACATTTTGGAAAGTTGTGCATTAAAGTGATTTACAGGCGTGATACTGTGAATTTTCATTTGACTCAACTGTCAAACAATTCTTCAAATCAAAAATCTGTAACATTTCTAAATTAAAACTTTCCTAGAATTGAACAATGAATCCAGTTACAATGTATTTTCAAGGGGGAGGGCACCACTGTGACACCACATTGATTGAGTGACACATGATGCTACTTTGTCTTCAACAGTCCCTTACTTCTTCACTGGGCGGTGCTTGGACTGTACTCCGCTCCATCTCCATGAAGTCTATGGGCCTGTCGTTGAGCGTGAGGACTCTGGGCGGGGTCTTCAGTGACAGAGCCTCCAGTGGCGTAGACTGAATGAGGTCCAGGTCTCTGGGTCTGGAGAACTGGTGCTCATCCTCGTCGTCTCCTTAGGGCACACATAGGGGGAACACATTTCAAAACACTATATAACAATATGTTCTTACTGTATGTTTGCTGGATAACGATTGTAAGATGATGAATGGATCGTTACTTTCTCTTTCGAAACAGGCTTTTATCTGGTGTGTCAACAGCTCAGAGAATACCATGAGATAAGAAATGAAATCAACGAAAGGCAAGGTTCAGGATCTGTGTTAGCAATAGGGCTTGTACATCGCAACGTCACATCGCAATGACTGTCACCTTTTTCGAAGCATAGGAACGTTAGTTATTCTATTGGTAGTAATGTTGTTTTGGTCATCGTTTAGCAATTAATCAGGAAATGATTTGTTATTATGAGGAGACCAACCTGCGATCACGATTCTCTCTGGAACTTGCATCATGACACTACTATGGTGGAAGTCATGCAGACCACTGCCCTGGTTCTCAGAGTAGGGGGCCACTTTGAGCATCTCAGGGATGCGCATCTGCTGGCTGATGCCCTCTGTGTACTCCAGTTCATAATGGATACGGTTCATCTCCGCCATGTCTGCCGTGGGGGAGGGGAACGCTGCTCCGTTCATTTCGCTGTAAAACACAAGAGAAGGCAGATCTTCACATGACTGTACTATTGATGGTAATCAACGGCAAGGGAGCTGTCAGTTCATAGGTAATAACGTGACAAATTCCCAAATTCGATCATGCAAATTCATGCTGAATATCTCATGGTACAATCAGGCTGTTACAACAACAACACATAGGAGTCAGCGTCGTCAGTCATCATAACCTGCTGGAATGTGTATTGGAAGATGAGTCAAGACGTTAACACATGTTTGACTTTTCTATCTTTCGTTTTTCAAAGTGCAGCATTGTATTGAGAAGACGCCCATGCTGCGGTCACGGGAGGTCTTATGATGGCAACCCGGGGATCCCATCGGCGCTCTGCAGCAGACCATCCCACACCACATCCTTGAGAAACGCCTCTTTCAATCACACCGTGCATGTGTTCATTCATGCACACAATAAATAAATAATCAGTACAGAAGTCACGGCTTCGCATACGTTAAACGAGCAGGCGCGCATCATCTGCATGGTTACGGTATCGTTTCAACGTGCTAGTTTTGACAACGACGGCTAGCCAGCACTTTAGCGCCATGTCAAAGCTAGCTAGGTGGGTAACACCAGGCGCGTTGCTTACCCTGTGGTTTTGCGGCTAAGTCAATCTCCAGAGAAATAGCATATAGAAGAACACAGAATACTGTCTTGTCGTCGTGATGTTAATAGTAAGACTATGTGGGTCCGCGCACCTCCTTCCGTGTGTCGCCTGTCCTCCTGTGAACCACCACACAGAACCCGCAACGAAAACAAAGCAGGAAGTGACGTTATGCAAATTCGGCCCCGCGTCATCCAGATTTAACCGCTGCCGATTTTAAATGTGCTATAAAAATACAAAAATACATACAATACATTTGTCGTCCCTTTCCTTTTTTAATTCACGTTGTTTCATTGTACCAATGAGGAATAGTAATAATCTACTACTACTACTTCTACTACTACTACTAGGCTACTACTACTACTACTACTACTACTACTACTACTACTACTACTACTACTACTAATAATAATAATAATAACATCAATAATAACAATAATAATAATAACAACATCAATAATACTAGCAATACTAATAATACTAATACTACTACTACTAGGCCTACTACTACTACTACTACTACTACTACTACTACTACTACTACTACTACTAATAATAATAATAATAATAATAATAATAATAATAATAATAATAATGTCACACATTAATGTTACAAGTGGGTAAAATAGGTGGAATTGTAGGCGTGACGTCATTATTGCATTAACATCTGTAATAAAACACTCAGCAGACAGTTGTTCCCGATATTGATATTGATCAATAAATACATATCTGCCTCCTTCTCCAGCGTCGGGATTCAAACTGTGTGATTGTATTAAAAGTGTAACTTTTTTTTTCTGTTGTTGTTGTTGTTGTTGTTGTTGTTGTTGTTGCTGCTGCTGCTGCTGATGGCCCCTCACTAGTGAAGTGGGTGGTGCAGAGACGTGGACTCTGCAGACCCACTCAGGAGGTCAGCCGCCATGGAGAGGACCAAGTGGACGTCTTGCTCCCCTCGCAGCTCCTGCTGAGGGACGGACACACACACACACACACGCACACGCACACACACGCACACACTGGGACTAATGCTGAGGATAACCGGTGGACAGCATTTGATGCGCTAAGGATCGGTCAGGATGGTTCATTTTTAAAGAACAAAGGCAATATATACGATAAAAAGTACCTTTTTTTGCCGGGCGTTAGACCCGTCAAACCGGGTTAAAATAATGCTCATAGATATTTTAATTTTGTGTTTTTTTTCCGTCACCGCACGCGTCGCATCATCTGTGGAGTTGCAGGCTGGCATGTAAGTGGATATTGTATTATAATTGACCTAGGCTATTTAAAACACATACACATGTGATTGAATGCACT
This sequence comes from Merluccius polli, assembly GCA_030340625.1. Taxonomy (NCBI): domain Eukaryota; kingdom Metazoa; phylum Chordata; class Actinopteri; order Gadiformes; family Merlucciidae; genus Merluccius; species Merluccius polli. The sequence goes on from JAOPHQ010001457.1 coordinate 92,972, forward strand.
GCGCCTTAAGATGCATGCACGACACGAACGCGCAGGCGCATAATGTATGTGCTGATTAATTTATCTACTTTTTAATTGAACTTTTGGAAGTCTTTTGTCTTTTCTGTTCCGTTGATTTAACACGCAGCTATGTGTTCAATTCACCACTAGATGTCGCTCTTTCTTGGCCCCTGCAAGTATTATTAGGTTTTAAGTAACTTATGGATAGACTTTATACGTTGTTTTTTCATGTTAACATATGAGGGATATGCTGAATTAATGTGCTGTTTTGTTTTCGCTTACTATGCGGTTTTTTTTAATTAACACCGGGCTGATCTATATTAAAGCCAGATGGTCTGAGACGGGGGTCCCTTTAATGTGACGGGCTTTGCCTGAAAAACGATTACAACGGTAACAAGGTTATTGTTAAAGGTTACATTTGCTTTATTTTCATGTGTTTCCTCTTTACATTTCTCATCTCGGTTATTGGAGGTCATGTTCAATTCATCCTTCCTTTCATTCATAGTTATAGGCCTCTCTCTCTGTCTCTCTCTGTCTCTCTCTCTCTCTCTCTCTCTCTCGCTCTCCTTCCCTTTTCCCTCTACCCTCCCCCCCCCCTCTCTCTGTCTCTGTCTCTCTGTCTCTCTCTGTCTCTGTCTCTGTCTCTGTCTCTCTCTCTCTCTCTCTCTCTCTCTCTCTCTCTCTCTCGCTCTCGCTCTCCTTCCCTTTTCCCTCTACCCTTCCCCCCCCTCTCTCTGTCTCTGCCTCTCTCTACATTACACTCTCTTTATCACTTCCTATTTCTCCGTGTGTGTGTGTGTGTGTGTGTGTGTGTGTGTGTGTGTGTGCGCGCGCGTGTGTGCGTGTGTGTGTGTGTGTGTGTGGCACGTGTTCCCCGGGTGGAGGCCAAATGTGTGCCCGGACCAGGAGGTGTCCATGCTGGGGTCCAGCCAGCCCTGTGTCCAGGCATTCACCCGCATGGTCAAGGTGTGGAGGCAGGGCTGCACCGGCCGCAGCTGGTGCATGGGCTACGAGAGGAGGTGAGCGACACGACACGTAAACATCTGGATTTAAACAAAGCCAATATTTATATTGGCATTAAAACACTTTGAAATAGACAAGGATATACAGGGTTAGGGTTAGGCCTGAAAGGAATGTACTGTAATAGTGCACTTTAGTAATGCATTTTCTTCGGTGGTACCTGGGGCATGTATTGATATCCTTCATATCAAAGAATTATCTTCATGTTCTATTTTCAATTACTCCAACCACAACTCAACTCAACATCTCATAAGAAAATAGAAGAAGATAGATCCACTCTTCTATCTTCTCTGAATTCAACCCATCCTAACCTGCTTAGGAGCAGTGGGCATAGTGAGCATAATGTGTCGCCCCAAACTAAACATGGTGAAGCAGCTTTTAGCTGTTATGCTGCACAAAACTGGAACAAACTACCAGCTGAACTGAAATCAGCCCCAACTGTGAACATTTTTAAATCCAGGTTAAAAACACTTCTCTTCTCCTGTGCTTATGATTGAGCTTGTTCAAAGCACTTTAAATTGTACATTTTAATTGCACTATGTCCTTTCAAATCATGATTTTATGCTGCTCTTATAGTATTTTCTTTCTTTCTATTCTTCTGTAGTTGTTTTTATTTTTTAAAATTGTTATTTCAATTCTTATTGTTTTATGTAAAGCGCATTGAGTTGCCATTGTGTATGAAATGCGCTATATAAATAAAGCTGCCTTACCTTGCCTTGCCTTGCCCCGGGACCCAACCCCAGTCTTTAGTGCCCTTGCCTTGGTTATGGGCCAGAAGGAGTGTTATCTTGCATGTTTTTGGTGTTGGGAGCATTATTATTTGGTAATGAGCATTATTTTAACCGGAGGTATCCCAGGTGAATGAACATGGGGAGTCACATGCAAACCCCACACAGAAAGGGACGCGGTCGAAAAGGCCCTCAAACACAGAACCTCCACCCCTGGTGAACCGTGGTTGGCCTCGAACCCATTGACCCCGTGCTAACATTAATGTGTGTTTTTGCAGGACTACGTACTATACGGTCTACAGACAGGTGTACAACATGGACAGGCGCACCGTCTACAAGTGCTGTCCGGGCTGGAAACAGAAGGCCGACGAGACGGGCTGTTTGCATAGTGAGTCCTATCTTTAAGGGTTGTACTTCATGTATAGTAGATGTCCTAGAATCTCACATTCTGCTATATATATATAAGCATGTGCTTCTCTTCCTTTCTGCAGGGATATGTGCCCCCAATACCTGCTTTAACGGTGGGAGATGTTCAGAGCGCGGAGACCAGATATGTCAGTGTCCAGCGGGTTTCCAAGGGACGCGCTGCCAATATGGTGGGTAGTGACAGCACCCCTATTTATATCTTATATGCATACCTTATGATAAAGTACATACGCTGTGTGAAAAGGGCCATATTTGCTCTGTTACTGTAAGTACCTCTGCAACATTGCAACCAATTACAATTTAAATATGCGTGCATGCTCATGTTTCACAGAGATATGCTGGGGGATGCTCTAATAGACCCAAGCATGACCTTGTGTTTTCAATTACGAGGGTCCTGTGGCTGTGAATTGCCTGCTGTTGCTCTGTAGGGGATCCTGGCGAGTTACATGTACCAGAAGCTCTCTCTCTCTCCCTCTCTCTCTGTCTCTCTCTCGCTCTCTCGCTCTCGGTGAGACGACTTCCTTTGAAGGCTGGAGCCTGGGCGCTTGTCGCTTACTCCACCTCTACTCAATGAAAGTAGACTGTATGTTTACGAGAGATTGCGCTAGGTTCTGACGCTATGTGGCCGGGCGAGCTTACCATTCACTTGAATGCTCTTCTACACTCTGATCTTTACACTTTATACGCACGGCTCAAGTATCTGTATCTGTTTTCTGTCCGGGCCCCTGAGGCATCTTGTGTGGATTCAGAACAAGCACAAAATGTGGTTTGTTTGTTACACACACACACACACACACACACACACACACACACACACACACACACACACACACACACACACACACACACACACACACACACACACACACACACACACACACACACACACACAGGCCAACCCCAACCTAACCTGTTGACAGTCCTGGTGGGAAGGGGGGCAGTTTGCTAGGGGTCCTTTACAATGGCATTCTCTCTCTGAGAAATGTCACAGGGACCTGTTGTTGTTTCTACTGATCTGAGGTAGCTCCCTCAGTCCCACAGTTGTGTGGGACTGGTGGCTCTTCGGCTTCACACAGCAGGGTGACAGCAAAGATTAGTGTGTGTGTGTGTGTGTGTGTGTGTGTGTGTGTGTCTCTCTCTCTCTCTCTGTCTCTGTCTCTCACACACACTTCTTCACCCTCTCTTTTTCTTCTCTTCACCACCAAATATTGGGAATTAACTTATCCTGACATATTCCCCTCCCTTCTCCCTTCACGTTTTTTCCTTCTCTCACAACTTCGGTTGGACTCTTGTGTCTTTATGACACAAGAGTCGTTGTGTGACCAAATGAGTCGTTGTGTGACCAAAATGGAAGCTAGGCTGCTCTCTCGCTGCAGCATATTCTTTAACCTTTGTCTGGGCCGGAAACAAAGCCAAACATGAATGTTGTAATAGCCTTCAGACTCATTTATAGATTGCTGTGGCTGAAGTATAAATGTTGAAAAAAAACGATGTTAAGAACCATCTGGAAAATGTAACTTTAAATTAACCAAAATGTTAGTTATTTTGGACATGAGTCTAAATTTCTAATGAATTCATGAAAAAAATACATTAGCAGCACCTGTAAACATTTGGTAAATTAACTTAAGTTAATGAATACACCCCCCCCCCCCCCCCCCCCCCCCCCCCGTCCGTCCGTGAGATTATTTCCTGGGGTGGTAATGTATTACGAACTTTCAAATCGATGTGAGTGTGTATGTGTGTGTGTGTGTGTGCGTATGTGTGTGCTTTGGGTTATAGCGATGTTTCTTGAAAATTTCAGCAGGCAATAATTGTCATGTATTTCATTTGTTAAACAGGCTGTGTGTCACATGGGAAAACGAATGCTCGCATGGAAACAACGTATTGCGTCATATATAATCTTCTCTACAGTATAACCTCTCCCTGCAGGGGGACATCCTTGCCCTCTAGGGTTCACAGGGAAGCGCGAGGGAAAGAAAGCAGATACAATACATTAAATAAGAGCGCTTCATGCGATCCTCTGTGGGATTTTCAGTAGATTTACGAGACGTAAGGTCGTGCATGTTCGTAATCCAGCTGTGTGTAAAAAGACGTGTTTTAGCGACGCTAAGATTGCGTGCAAATGTTCCGCTTGTCCGTCCCGCTGTCACAATTTTCCTCCCTACCCGCCTGTCCCTCTGTCTGTCTGACTGCTGTCTTTCGGAGGGTCTGTCTCTAGGGTCTGTCTGCATGGGCTTCAGATGTTGCCTCTATTCTGAAGCTCTCCAGTAGAGAGATCGAGAGAGAGGGAGTGAGAGAGAGAGAGAGAGAGAGGTTGAATCAGACCATGTGAGAAGCTCTTCTCACGCTATAGATAAATCCAATAACATGCAACTGCACAGCCATGATGAATCAGTTGCTATGGGCGCTCCAGGCACTTTGGCTACCGTCTGATCGTATTCTGAGGCAGAGCAGAACAGCAGAGTCTGCGGACCTTTTGAGACCGCTGCACGTTATTCTGTCGGCGTGCATTAATTAAAGGTCATTTGTGTGCATGCGCAGGTACACCGTGTATTGGTCTGTAAAAAAAAAAAAAACGAAATGGAAGATTGTTTGACAGGTCATGTTTTTAAACATGACCTGTTAACAATTAAGATAACAACTAAGATAACTAGGGATTACGTAAGCGGAGATTGCATTTCATGACAAAGGCTAGTGAAAACTCATCATTTATGCAGCTGCCACTGCTTCTTTTTCCTGCCTCAGACAAAAGGGAACAAAAGGCCGGGTGTAACATGATGGCCGGGACACATGGAAAGTGTGGCTCTGCAGTGTTCCTCAGGGTTAGGAACAGCAACCGGTGACAGCTCTGGGGAAACATTGAAGTGCTCTCACCCCCTCCTCTTTTCATTGCTCATCATCGGTTCCATGCATTAATGGTAGCAGCCTTGCGTGTGCCTCTATACAGGGACCCAACCGTCCCGACCTGCTTCTGATCTCTGGTATCTGTAGACAGGATGGGCAATCGCCTCCTTGGTAACGGAGCGCCACACACCAAGACCTTGGTGTTGGCCGTGGTGCTTTTGGTGATAGGTGGCCTGTGCTGAGAAACATGTGGTAGCTCTCAGACACTTGAGACAGTTTTGGTTTTTGTTTTTCTGTACACAGTCCCCTTGCCTGCGAATGCAACCGTTCCATCTATCTCTTAAAGCCCTTGATGAGGTAACACTGTGATCCAATCGCTGCATTGGCCTGCATGAATAAAACAAAGCACCGTGAGGAAAGCTCAGCATCTGGTCCTGGCTAGCAAGGATTGGGTTGTTAACGGTATGGCCGACAACAGCATGAACAGTTTTTTTATAGCATGGATCCACTTTCTGTGTATAATGAAAGATGTGTCTATCTCAGGTAGGCACACCTTTTATATAAAAAAACACAGTATGCTATGTAGCTATGCTCTATACTCTCATATGTCTCATGTTTGGGCATAGTGGCCCTCTCTCTCCAGTAAGGTAAAGTGTGTGTGTGTGTGTGTGTGTGTGTGTGTGTGTGCTTGTGAGAAAGAGAGAGAGAGGTATATACAAAATTGTGGGAAGAAATATTCAGTACAAATATTTGAACACCACAGCTTGGCTTTCATTCAGATAGTGACTTGTGTGTTTTTACATCCACACACAGTTCACACGCATGTTTGTGTCTATTTTTGCTCTCATGTTTAAAGATCTCTCTCCCCACACACTGTATTTGTTTGTTCACCTTCGCAGCCATGCGTTTGTGCGCATCTGCTGCCGTTTGTCTGTGATTGCGTGTTTGCCGTCCTTTGAACGTGAGTTATTTTGCATGTTATGTGCGCTACTGTTATTGTTATTACAAACTGGATGGATGTTGATTGTGTGTGATTTGTATGAATGTGTGTGAGGGTTTGTTTCGTTGATGATCTTTCGCCGCAAAATTGTGTTTGTTCAGCAGTACCGTTTCTACTGCACGGCGGAATTGATGACCGATCACAACATAGTAATGACAGACAAATGAGGCACTTTCTAAATCCCATCACCATGGGACTGGTTTCATTCATCGTCCAAATAGAAACCTCTGGAAAACGACCACACCGTATCCGGTACAATCTTCCACTCAGATTTCCTCTGGCGTGTGTTGGACAGTATTTGATCCCATCTCTTTTCATTGCTTCCTCCTTTTTTTGGCGGTTGTATCATTCCTCCTGACTGTCCACTGGACAGATGGGAATACTTTTATTAGGGTTGCTGCTGCTAGATAAGAGTCCGAACTAAAGAAGCGGATTGAGGTTCAAAATAGACCAAACCTGCAGGTCTCCTAAAACTTTCCACAAAATGTTCCAGGTCAGGGTTAAAATAAGAACACATCTGGATTATTTGTGGGTAGCACTATAGTTATGCCAGTACAGAACAAATGAAACAAACACAAACAAAGTAGTACTCACTGTGATCAATGAATTTGGGAAGCATGGAAAGTCTTTCCAAACTCTAAACTTGTGGTGTCTTGCAGTTGATATTGTGTATTATTGTTTGACTTCTGAGTCACAAAAGTCTGTTTGACAGTGAACTACTTATAACAATATATTTGGGGTATTCAGACACACTCCCTGGATAGTAAGGCTATTATATGAATACCGAGTTAACATATTAAAGGACTGAAATCAAGTCAAAGGTCCCTAATACTGAAAACTGTTTTCAATTAGGATCTAATGCAAGCCATATGGTTTTCACAGAGGGGTTTATAGTTTGTTTTGGACCATTTACAATGATTTGGTTAACATAAATATGAGGTGTTCTGCCTCTGCTATTAAGTTGCAGATGTGTGAATATCAGTATGTGATGTACTTTGTTTTCATTGATGACCTCTGACAGGTGACTCTTTATGTTGGCTCCCAGCCCCTCTTGTTCTCGAAGGAGGTTCGAGCAAAAAGAGGTTCCTCCTCAGCTGGATCATACACCCGTTCGACAAAACCCAGGAAGATTAATTAGCCTCCGTTTAACAGCTGCTTGGACTGCGTTTTAGACGCGACTGCTCTGCTTTTTTGATCTTCTCTCTCGGAGTTGTAGCACTTTTTCGGAAATTGTATTTTCGAAGGTGCAATTAAAGGTGATTACGAAGGATAATAATGATGTCTAACTCAAAGTTGAATTCCACCGCTGGCAGTCTTGACCACAACCAAAAGCTTCCAGGTTTAACAGAGAGAGATTAGCCGTGAAACAGCAGCCCTCCCAATAAGCAGTTAGCTGAAACCGAAAAAGAAAAAAAAATCGAAATGACCACCAACAGTGCCAAGGAATTTATAGTGAGAAGAAGAGGGAAAGCTGTTATTTTTCTGTTGGGATACGTCTGGCAGGGTAAGAAAAGTCTCAAATGTAAATAGCAGTCTCTCATTTTTTGTTAAAAAAGCCCTTGGCTTACTGTTCTAACCTTGTGCTCTGAAACTACAATAATATATACTGGTGACCTGTAATGTCAGTTACAGATGTTCCCAGTTAAGAGCATTTCTGTCATTCACAGAATGTAAACCTGAATGTAGGTCCACCACAAAATGGTGACAGTATGCTTGACCCTTTGTAGGTCTATTAGGTACAAGAAGTATTACCAATTCCAATAAGCAAAAAGCAGTTGAGCTACGATAATTCAGTACAGCCATACAAGAACGAGTATGACATTTCTGCTGTAGAAGCCCAAATCACCATCAAACTAAATAACAGTAGCGGTCGTGTAAAGTCGACAATTTCCTAAGATGTGCTTTCCTTTACGGTTTTCATTTCCCTAAGGGGGGGGGGGGGGGGGGTGATGGCTACAGTATGGACCATAAGGAGTCATATGTCAGCTGCCCTGACTCAAACCTCACAGTGGCTGGCCTGAAGTGCAGACACCAGAGCAACTGAGAGCTTTGCATTACTATCAGAGGAAGAGGCTCATTAGGGCCTAATAGCTGCCATACGCCAGCATAGTACTCATATACACACACACTCACGCACGCAGACACACGGATGAAAGCGCGCACACACACACACACACACACACACACACACACACACACACACACACACACACACACACACACACACACACACACACACACACACACACACACACACACACAAACACACACTCTAAAGAAGCACATGCCCCAAAATGAACTACTGCAGGTTAATACTTTGCAGGAGATTGGAGGTACGTAGGGCTGGGTGATATGGCCAAAATCTTCTATCTTCTATCTATTTAACATCTCACTAACAATATACATCATGTAGCATGCTTTCTGGTAATTCAATCAATAAATAATCTATATAAAATAACCACATGGTAAAGCCTATTTTTGTATACTCCTGTGTGATTTAAATTATTTTGAAAAGTATCAAGTTTCATCACTTTACTGTAATGCAGCCTTTGAAACCAGGGAAAGGCAACACTTATGTGGCATACGTGTCTTTCCTGGTTTTATCGTGATATGGCATAAGTTATGCCATATCACGATATTACGATATCCAAAAGACAATATCTAGTCTCATATCACAATATCGATATAATATCGATATATTGCCCAGCCCTATACATACAACTCTAATCCAAACAACAATGGCCATTGAGTGCTAAATGTAATGTCTATCAATCAGTTTGCAGTGAATAGATTTATCGCACAGAGTCGCTGTGCTTCCAATACCTGTTGTATTTGCGGTGATTTGGACTCCAGAAGAGTTGGACAGGTCCATAATCGACTTTCCAGGTCTTCTGGGCATCCATGGAAAGTAGCTCAGAGGGACTAAGAACAAGTGAACAGTTCAGGGTTTAGTTTGCTGCTTTAAGATTTATCTTATTGAACATGAGCTCAGTTTTTCAGAAAATTTGCAGCTTTAAGATTTATCATATTGATTACGATCTCAGTTTTTCTGAAAATGTGTGTATCATTTTTAGTTTGCTGCTTTAAGATTTATCTTATTGAACATGAGCTCAGTTTTTCAGAAAATGTGCAGCTTTAAGATTTATCATATTGATTATGATTGATTATTGATTACAGTTTTTCTGAAAATGTGTGTATCATATATTAGTATGGGGTATTTAAAAGGAGACACATATTCAAGAATCAGAAACAGTCTCTTGGCAAATAAAAGGATAGATCCTTTTATTTAACTCGATCTCTACATGTGCATGATAATGACCTCTGAGACATTTATTTCTGTATTAAGTACTGTACTTAATTAGACACTCTTTCATTGTGCAAACAACTGACTTTACTGATGGCTGTTTGTTTGTGAAGCCTTTACTCAGGAGAACAAATATGTTTAGCAGAATACCTCAGCTCACTGTTTCCATTGGGCAAGACACAGTGCCTGTGCCCCCCCAGAGTTGATTTAAACACCTATCCTCCGAAGATCTTTATTATACCGGGACATAAATTATCCGTCGGGGGGAACAAATGTGAAACATGTGAGGAGCGCATTTAGGTGCCATTGGGTGCACAATGTCTACCACATGTATAAGAGCAGAGGCGGAGAGTGGAAATGTGAGAATGAGAGCTATGTGGGAATGTATGGAATCCATTTTCTTTACCTATTTATTCCCGGTCAGGGTTGCGAGGCGCTCTATCCGTGTGGAAAACGGACACAAGAGGATCTATTGCAAGGTACAACAAATCGGTAACTTTTGGAAATAACACTTGATGGCCAAACATTTTCTTTCAAGGCTTTGTTGGGCAATGCTGTGATTAATGATGCCCATTTTTCCCCTCACTCTCGCTGTCCATCACGCGCAAACCTTAAAACGTTACTCAAAACAATGTCTTTTGTCTCACTCTTCATCTTCCCCGCCAAGCTCACGTCAGAGCGCGCTTTCCTCTCCGTGACAGGTTGCCTAAAAGGTCCTCGGCTGTCCAATGACCTTTGACCTTTTCCTCTGGTTCAGTGGATCCTGTGTTTTCCCAAACAGCACGTGAAGTGTCCACTTAAAGGTCCATTGATCAAATGTGCCACAACCTTTATGCCCTTGCAGAGGGAAGCGAGGACTGATAGGTGTAGCACTCCCTTATTGCAATTTGACTAGAGGTGATACGTCTCCTTTGAAAATATTTGCATGCTGCAAATGATTTGCATCAGCAAGACACATATTATGTATCGTTCAGAACAAACCATTCAGGATAATATTGGTCCTTTTAACTTACCACATTTATACAAGAAGAAAGTAGGAGCAAGAAGGTGCAAAAAGAAACACAATGACTACATAGAGATTGAATAGAGAGTCGCAGTGCTGTGAGATCTAGATGTGATGTTGGCAGATGGTTCTCATTAGTTTGTTTGTGCGCTGGTTCGATTTACAAGTGCTATGCAGATCTTAAGCTTGTCTTCTGTTTAGATTTGGTAGTGTACATTGTTCCCATTGTTTGATATTTTCAGCATGCAAAAAAAAAAAAGTTAGTGATCCTTGTAAGAAGGATTTGTTCACTCGGTAAATGATACCATTTTATCTCGATCATACTGCTAAGATATTTATCGCACAGCTGAAGTATTGCATTATAATAGCTTTTGAAGCTTAGCTACAGCTACAACAACAACAACATGGATTGCATTATTTTGGCTGGAGGCATAGACCTTATCCATTGGCTCTATTTGCTTGCATCTGTCTCGAGTTGCTTCAAAGGAAATATGGCTTAGATGATGCAGGAAATACCTGTTACTCCTTCCTCTTTTAAGCTCAACAGCTTGTGTGCAATCACTTTCACATATTTTAAAATACAGCGAAACTACATGCCTTGGATTTCAGGGCTGTTTTATCTATTACCTGACCTTCTGTTAAACATGTCATTTTACGTAACTGTCCATTGACAGAACAACAAATGCACTCCTAGCAACCAAAACAAAAATTCAACCATGAAACTAGAGCCAGTATATTATTCAACATACTGGGCTTGTGAAGGACGAATAAAGATTGTCCTTGTAGGAATTTGAAAGTGTGTATGTGTGTGCGTAGCATGTGTATGTGTGCATGTGTGTTGATGTATGTGTGTGCAAGTGCACGCGTGTGTGTGTGTGTGTGTGTGTGTTTGTGTGTGCACATGTGTCGATGTGTGTGTGTGTGTGTGTGTGTGTGTGTACGTGTTTGTATGACGTGTGTGTGTGTGTGTGTGTGTGTGCAAGTGCATGTGTGTTTGTGTGTGTGTGTGTGTGCATATTTGTGCATGTGTGTGAATATTTGGGGTAATGCATTGTAAAACGAACAGCAATGTCAACAACACTTAATGAGGTAAGCAGGGGGTCAGACCTTCTACGTTGCAGTGCGCCAGAGCTTTCCGGCAGCTGACCGCTAAACACAGTATCTGATAGAGGGTCATTATCGCCAACATTCAGCCATTACCAAGAGACACACATTTTTTTTCCATCGCTGATGGATTTATTCTGTGTTGCTAAAGGAACGCATGCATTGGAAACACAGATTGTGGACCCAGGGGGGGCGAACGGTCAGGTGTTGTGCTGTGTGGCCCCGGCAAATCTTTTAGCAGGCTGTGAGGTTGTGAATGGGAGAACCAGAACATGGAACGTGTGCGCACACATGGTGGGAAAGCATGGGAAACACATAGAGATGAGATGAATAGATGGATAGATGGACAGATAGCTAGACAGATAGAGAGAGAGAGAGAGAGAGAGAGAGAGAGAGAGAGAGAGAGGAATAGAATACAATTGAATAGATTAATGGAAAACAGCCGTAGAAAGTGTGTTGATGATGACAAAATGAGAAATATGAAACAAAAACAAACGGGTTAGCGGGAGATGACAAAAGTAAAAGTTTACTCCATCCACATGCAGAGAGATCAATCTCCCACTCAGGTGAGGTGAGCGGTGGTGTGTCACCCAGGCTGTCAGTGTGCCGAGATGAAGATGGATGATCCACACATGAAGCTATAGAGAGAGGACATATGGAGCGAGCCACCGAGGGACCACTTCTGGCGCATGTTGAGGAAGAGATTCCAGGTGTTGTCGTGTCGTGGGACCGTAACGTCGGTGGAGTCGGCGGCTTGTAGGTCAGCCCTGTTGCAAAAGTGCTTCATGGCCCCATTCTCTGCTTTTCTCTTCAATAAACAAAGGGGTTAAAACGGTGACAGGGCTGCCGGTGTGGAAAGTGGTAGTAGTTCTGTCAAACATCCATCAAGTTTTAGTTTGGCTTTTGGCTTCAAAATCATAAAATAAAGCCTATCCCATAGTTACAGTAGCCTGATTGTGTGATTATTATTATTACATTTCAGTTTGTTTGTACATATAGTACATATAAACTATTAGTATGATTCATTGATTTGGTCCCTTAAATATTGCAGTGTTTAATTTTGGGGGAAATGCCTAACACATATTTTAGTAGTGATAATGTAACAGCAAATACAATGTTGTTTGGTAATAAGGCAATTAAGGCACTTTACTTTCTTTACTTTACTTTCTTTACTTTAACATATTTCATGCACCTTAGTAACCTTTCATCTGGCAGTTCATTATTAAGGATATGTGTTTGTTTTTTCCAGCTTTGCTCCTGAGTGGGCCGTCCTACCTGCCATGATGCTGACAAGCTATGGTGTGAATGACAAGGCTCAGCAGTAGTTGATTAAGATATCCACAGAGTCTCTCTCCCGATCTCAATGTTTAACTGACAGTTTAATGTTCTGCTAATTTCCAATCCCAGAAAAATAACAGTGCTATAACTCACCGTCCCATGACGAATAAACACTTTCTGCTTAAGGAACCGCTCCAGTGGTGTGTTGGCTGTATGACTGTTTAATGAAGTTGCTAATATTTCATTCGGTCAACTTCTTTCCCGTAGTGCTAAGTTGCAGATATCTTGGTAAGAATCTGTCTTACGACCATATCTGCAGTTCTAGTGCTTTGGGGGAAATCGATTATTTGTCACCAGCATCATGTCTATAGCTGTCTGGAGCTCAGTGGAGAATGTGGCAGCTGGACATGAAACTGCAGATACTTTTCAAGCCAAGACACAGCCACTAAATCCAAGATGAAAAAACACTGATAATTGATTATCAGTTAATGATAATCAATTATGAATAGTTATTTTTTTCCAGGTCAATTATACACAATAACAACAAATACAGTTGATTACTGTGATTACATAATACCAAATCACTATATCAAAAATGAAACAAAGTCAAACATAACCAAATACTCACTCATCAAAAAAATGTGTAGGCTGAAGCCTAAGCTTATTGTGCCAACCCTTAATCCTTAACAAAGCATTACCCTACTCTACCCGAAACAGATCATTATTGTCATTTCCCTGTTAGTCGCATCTTTTATATCTTTCAAATGTAATGTTTTTGAACATGTTCTTAAATGTACACATATTATTACATTAAGTTCATTAACTATTAACTATTCCATAGTTTAACCCATTTGACTGTCACACATCTATTTTTCACATTCCTTACTCTCTTTTTTTCAAACATATAATTTCCCCTGAATGGATATCTGCTCTCCCTCATTGCAAACAACCCTTCATGAATTAATAGAAAAGACCAATATGTTTTATGGTCCATGACAGAATGGACTAGTTTCCAAACATAGTATCTTCTTCTGCTTGGCCTCTTGTTGTTGCTGGCGAAGACATGTGACCATGTGCTGATGTCAAGAGAGGTTGTTGGTCTCTAATATGCAGCATCAGGAATAAAAAGTTCGAAAAAGAAAGGTGAAAAAACTCAGATGTCCCCATGCAACGCTGACGAATGTAGTAGTGACATTTTCGATTGCACCATTACGGACCCTAGGGAACACTAAACGCCGAATTGGAAAGATCTTCACTCCAAGTGTCTGTGAAAGAACACATTGAGGGGATTTATTTCACTCCGAGGGGGGTGCGGGTTACATTTTATTTTTTCCTTCCCAGATGAATATGTTTACCCTTGGAGATCAAGTATGGCTCTGGCCAGATTTTTGAAACATGGCGACCCATACTTGGTTTCTGAGGTTCCACAGATACGGCTTCTACAGATTGATTTAATAAAGATTCAGGCGGGCGTCTTTTTTGTAATTAATTTCTGGTGAGAAAAAGTACTTTAAAGGTTACATATTGCGCAACGCATTCGACGAGTCTGGAGATCCTCAATGCTCCTCCCGAACGGTCCCAAACCCGCGGCCACCGGTCTTTGCCAGTTTTGTGTGCATGCTTTCCCATCACTATCGTGTCTATTTGCCTAACCTTGTCTAACCCTAACCCTGTTTTCAAGAAAAACAGCCACTGTGTTCCCAACGCATATCCATGCTTAACATCCGTCAGACATTGCGAGCTCAGTCACAGAACAAGCGACAGAACAAACGCTTTGACACTGATATGCTTTCGCTTTCAGTCGACTCCGACACAAAAGAGCCCCGGCGTTCCCGTCGTCAGTCCTCCTGTGTTTTGTCCCGATCGTACGCACGCAGCATTTTATGAGTGGCTAGTGTGTGTGTGTGTGAACCCCCGTGAAGCTACAGAGATACAGCAGCAGAGGTCAGAGGTCACACGGTCCATTCTGTGCGGCGGGGCGTCAGCTGACGGTCTTTCCCTGGAACGTCTTCTTCTTGTGTTTTGCTCACTGGATGTCATCGCTATAGCAAATCGTTAGTCTGTTGCAGCAATTTCCTGTTTCAAAGGTAAACAAATTAGTGATGCACAAGGGGGGTCATATTGACTCTTTAAACAGATGGGGAGAAGATAGAAAATTATGTTACCTTCCCTTCTTATTCCCCTGCCTTTACACCGTTACGCTGTCTATTCAATTTAGATTAGTCTAACGGTCCAAGACTAATCCGACTTCGGCCAGAAAACCCGCTTTGAAGACCGAGCGCAGTGCATTGTCACCTGTGGAAATGTGCACTGTAGTCCAACAGTAGAGCTCAACGAGATTACTGAAACATATGTGGTATTACTTAATCTACAATAGACACACATTTAGACTTGGTACAAACCTTTTGCCAATGTACAAGCTGCCATGAACATGAACTCCACGAGGTCCAGGAAGTCCAGGTCTAAAATAACAGTTTTTCCCTTCGTAACAAAGAGGCCATACAAAGAGCTTACAGTTGTTTTGCAAAGTGTACACATTTTAATGGGGGTGTCCTTTAAAATAAATTGAATTGCTATGGCCTTCTACACTTTACCATACACGTTAGGAACCGAAATTCACTAAATAAGATAAAACTACAGCTAAATGCACCATGCTCCATTTTCAGCAACAGGACCAAACTAACCAAACTCAAATCAACCAAACTCAACTAAACAGTTTAAACTGTGACCGTTCACTTCTTTTTCCTCCTTTTTTCTTTCAGACGTGAATGAATGTGAGGAGAACGACGGCGGCTGTGAGGGCTACTGCTGCAACACCATAGGCAGCTTCTACTGCAAGTGTCCCGAGGGAAGCAGACTGGGGCCGGACGGCAAGGAGTGCCAGGGTGAGACAGATCCTGCCACGGTGTGATAGCAGTGTTGGCCTCTCTGCAAACTAGTCTGCTTAGAAAGAGTGAATAACCACTCTTATCATTGCAATAATAATAATAATAAAAAAAACACATGTTACTAATCGCTCTCTGCAGAATTCTGGGCCGTAATACAGCATTATACACCAATGAATACACACAACTGTACACAATGTTAAATCACACATCAACGTTAAGTTATGTTTAGACATATGGCCTTGCATACAGCGGATGAAGCAAATTTTATACACTCTATTTTAGTACCCTTATGTCTTCCAGCAAGGAGTTGGACTCAAACCATTTGGCCGAAGCCCCTTGGCCCCTGCTGCCGCTATAGCAGTAAACTCAGAGCCCAAGTGGGTGCTTTGAATGTTCACTCCCCAGCGTTGTAAATTTACTGAACTTCCCAAACAGCAGGAAGTGGACGTGTCCAATTACTGCAGCTGGGGTGGGTGGGGGGGGGGGTTGTCACGCCAACAGAAACATGCTGATGTTGCAGAGGGTGTTGCCACCCCATTTGTTGAAAAACCACAGGTGCCCCTGACCCTTCACCCCTTAGAGAAAGAGTATACAGACAGTCTTTTCTCACTATCAGTGAGGCCAGGCCATTCGATGCAACACAGAAGCAACTTTCATAACTTTGAAGATATGAAGCTTCTGTGTGAATATTCCCAAATCAGTTATATTTTACTGTGGCTGGATTGATGGATGGACGGATGGATAGATTGGTGGGTGGGCGGGAAGGAAAGATGGATAATTGGATGTTGTTGACCTGAAAGCTAGATGGAGATCATCGGCAGGGGAAATTATACAACTTCATTCGATGCCTTTGAGTGTTTCCTCACCGCTCCGGCTGCTGCTACATGTCAGACTTGGGTGAATAAATGATAATAATTACAACTTATATCATACAAATACAAACAAACCTTGAGACTAGGCTGAGACTATTCATGAACTGTTATACTTTTTACTTTTTGTGCCATTTTCCCAGTTCTAGAAGCTTACTGGACAGCTAAGCTCAGAGACAGATGGTGTCATACGATAGCGTTCAGACCACACAACCTCTAAGCCCTTCAGTCTCTCACCAGGCACTTCACCGCTAGTCATCCAAAGAAGCCATTGTGTGTCTTACTGAAATCCTCGCACCGCTGAACACCAATTACCATCAAAACCTCAACAAAGCCAAAACAAGATCCAGGGTCAACGATCTTGTCATTGCATTGCATTGCTTTTTTATATTGTAAAAGATTTCAGGCAGTTCTATGTCTGAATGAGATGGTCGTCTGGATTTTGAATCCCTTGAACACGGTCTCAGTAAAAGGACCTGTGGAAAAAAAAGGGCTTATTGAAGTGTAACAAGGCTTCTCTCAACTCTGACCCGGCCCCCTTTCTGTCCCTATATACATATTATTG
>JAOPHQ010001457.1:115000-156165 GCA_030340625.1 Merluccius polli
ACACCAAAAAACACTTAAACACACACAGTACTTTTGGCCCTGTCTGTTAAGCTATTACAAGTGGTAACCGATTCTACAGATCCCATTCAGATTTGGTGTCTGTAAAATACAAATAAATCCACTAATCTTTACTTTCTGATGAGCTACTTTGTGTTCTGTCCAATGGTGTTACAGAAACTTGCTTGTGCAAACCAATTCGGTTTGTGTGCTTCGAATGAAAAATAACTCATGTGAGCGTAGAGGTCATCGCGTCCTGTCGTAACGCTGACACGTGTCTATGTGTCGCGTATAACCGATGCGTTTCACCTACCTGTGTGTGTTGCCATGTTATCTTCCCCTAGACATCGATGAGTGCAAAGCGGACCACGCCAAGTGCTCCCACGGCTGTGTCAACATGCCGGGCTCCTTCGTCTGCGTGTGTAAGCCCGGGTTCGAACTGGGCGCTGACGGCAAACAGTGCTACCGTGAGTACAAGATCCGTATTAATCTGGTCAAATACCTGGAAGAAGTATATGAATGGATGTTATCTGAAAAAGATTGTCATTGTTACAAACATACTACCCTGTAGGCATTGAGATGGAGATCGTGAACAGCTGTGAGAAGGACAACGGCGGCTGCTCCCACCACTGTGAACACACCACCAGCGGCCCTCTCTGCTCCTGTAACCATGGTTACCACTTGGACCACGACAGGAAGACCTGTGTGGGTATGTACTTCACGTCCCCTTCATTATGTTTGATGTTTCGTCTGCTGTCACTGTCTCGTTGTCCCTTTATCACACTCCCCAGCTCTCTCTCTCTCTCTCTCTCTCTCTAGAGTGAATAGGGGGTGTCACATAATGTGGGGCCTGTGAAGTCCTTTGAGACTGTAAATGTGATTAAGGGCTATAATGTCTATATATGCGTCACGTAAAATGTCAGTCATGTCTATTGGATAGACATGACATGACTTTAACTTCATGGGTCTGACTCCATCCCTGCACCTACCTACCCCCCCCCCCCCCCACCCCCCCTCTCCACCCCCCCCAGACAATGATGAGTGTGTGAATGGGGAGAGCTGCTGCAGCCAGCTGTGCAGGAACTACCCGGGCGGCTACGAGTGCAGCTGTGTCACGGGATACAGTCCAAGCCTAGACGGCTGCGGCTGCGAAGGTAAGAAACGCTGGTCATTGGCATTATACGGTAGACCGTATATCAGGTATTGTGGCAGTTTGATATATATTTTTTTGGTATCTGTCACTGACACTTGCGAGAGGATGTGTCCATGTGTCGAATGATTTATGCAATGTGATGCACTGTTTGTCAAACATACCGCTTACATGTGTTTTATTGGATATAAAATCAAATGTTAGCCATTGTTCTCGATGCCTTTAACATGCATACGCAAGCACCGGCGAAACATTTTGAGACACTTTTTACACTATTTGAAACAGAGTACACAAAAAAAACCACGGCTCATTATACGATGAAATAATATTTAGTTTGCTTACTGTTTCTTGGCTATTTATTACAGCTTTATCCGAAACATTTTTTACAGTGAATACAGAGACATGTTATTAAGGAACCCCCCCATACCAACCTTACATTTTGTGTGCCCCCCCTTCAGACGTGGATGAGTGTGTGTCCCAGACCTCGGGCTGCCATCACTACTGTGTGAACACCGGGGACTCCTACGAGTGCTTCTGCCGCCTGGGTTTCCGTCTAGAGCAGGACCAGCACTCCTGCATCTGTGAGTAGAGATATATACCCCCCGCTCAACAAAAAGCTCCGGTAACACCCCCCCCCCCCCCCGCTCAACAATCACGCAGACCTACTTTCAGGCACTATTTACGTAATATAAGTCATTATTTAGGTAGCAAACACATATTATGGACACCTTCGACATCATTTAAAGGAGCCACTTTAATCTAGATTAACCTAGATTCATTTCAAGATTACCATTAGATTAATCTAGATTAAAGAATTAAAGAATCTATGCCCATCTCTAATATGTATATATATATATATATATATATATATATATATATATATATATATATATATATATATATACAGTATATATATATATATATATATATATATATAGAAGCCATTTGGTTGACCCATTCAGCTAAAAGCGCCTTCTGATACATTCTTAGCATGGGTGCTCCCAGTGAGAATCGAACCTCTAACCCCGACAGTGTTGATGCCATGCTCTACCGGTTTAGCGACACAGGACCATAGATAACCGGTATTTACACACATTCTGGTGTCATCCGTGACCCGATACGTTATCGATTACATTTCCAAAACTACACTTGATTCAACACTCAATTTGTCCAATATTGCCTTATTTATTTGTTTTTGTGTAGCTCTGTATGGCAAGGAGCTGGAGGAGGAGGAGGAGGAGGATGAGGAGGAGGCCGAAGAAGATGAAGACGTGGAGGTTCACAGGTTTCCGGGCCTGCTGTTCCGTCAACCCCCCCAGCTCCTCCAGTACACGGCAGCCCTGCGCTCGCCCTATGACAGCGGCGATGGCGGCGATGACAGCGATGACGAAGAGGGAGCGTCAGAGCATCGTGGAGAGCTCCGACTGGTCAGCCAAATAGGTACAGCACCGCACACGCCCACTAGGGAACCAGGAAGTAGATACAGTACCGCACACGCCCACTACGGAACCAGGAAGTAGATACAGTACCGCCCACGCCCACTACGGAACCAGGAAGTAGATACAGTACCGCACACGCCCACTAGGGAACCAGGAAGTAGATACAGTACCGCACACGCCCACTACGGAACCAGGAAGTAGATACAGCACCGCACACGCCCACTACGGAACCAGGAAGTAGAGACAGTACCGCACACGCCCACTACGGAACCAGGAAGTAGAGACAGTACCGCACACGCCCACTACGGAACCAGGAAGTAGATACAGTACCGCACACGCCCACTACGGAACCAGGAAGTAGAGACAGTACCGCACACGGCCACTACGGAACCAGGAAGTAGATACAGTACCGCACACGCCCACTACGGAACCAGGAAGTAGAGACAGTACCCGCACACGCCCACTACGGAACCAGGAAGTAGAGACAGTACCGCACACGCCCACTACGGAACCAGGAAGTAGATACAGTACCGCACACGCCCACTACGGAACCAGGAAGTAGAGACAGTAGCGCACACGCCCACTACGGAACCAGGAAGTAGATACAGTACTGCACACGCCCAACACGTGTTGTAGTGGTACATGTACTTTTTAGATAACCATAACGGTTTGGTTTGTTATAAACATCAAAGATGTAGTTATGACACTGCATACGTAAAAAATAAAATAATGTTCTAAAATGGGTAGATTACAATATTTCCTATTACAAATAGGCTAAGAAAGGCTGCATTTTCAAGTCCCCACCCTGTACAGAGTTCTTGCCTGTGGTAAGATGGCCGACCTGTGAAGACGTTCTAGACTCCGCCGTAACACACACACACACACACACAAAAGTAACAAAATCACTGTCCACACTGAAATTGACGCAAACCAAGCTTTTATTTACTGGTTGAGGTGAGAAACGGGTGACAGTCCTTGGTAGCCACCAGAGCCACTCCGTAATCCAGAAGAGGGGAAGAGGTCCAGAAGGGGGGAGTCGGCAGGCGGAGGGCCGTCAGACAGGCAGGGGTCAGGCATCTCTCTCTCTCTCTCTCTCTCTCTCTCTCTCTCTCTCTCTCTCTCTCTCTCTCTCTCTCTCTCTCTCTCTCTCTCTCTCTCTCTCTCTCTCTCTCTCTCTCTCTCTCTCTCTCTCTCTCTCTCTCTCTCTCTCTCTCTCTCTCTCTCTCTCTCTCTCTCTCTCTCTCTCTCTCTCTCTCTCTCTCTCTCTCTCTCTCTCTCTCTCTCTCTCTCTCTCTCATCACCACGTCCACCATCACACTCTCCCATGTGTGTGTGAATCTCTCCCTTTTGTGCCTTTGCCATCAGCATGGTGGTTGGCTGCCCTCTGCCAACGAGGTGCAGGTGTTGTGGCTTTGGCTGATTGTGCAGGAACTCCATATTTGGGCATGAGGGTAAATATGGGAAAAGGCACATACCGGTGCTCCCTCACTTCTCCTCTCCTGCTCCTCTGCCGACTGTCACAAAAAATGTATAATAAAAAAAATAAAATAAAATAAAATATATATATATATATATACATGCATTTCATGGCCTTTATTGACTTCCACTGTTGTTACTGTGCATATGACTAATAGAAACTACTTGAAACTTGAATTAGCCCAAACTTTAAATGAGTCAATACTCAATACACTGACTCTGCACCCCTTCCCCTCAGTGTGCTTGGAGGGCTCCTTCGGGGAGGACTGTGGACTGAGCTGTGAAGACTGTGTGAACGGTGGGGTGTGCAGCGCCGACAGAGACCGCTGCGAATGCGCACCCGGATGGACCGGGATCACCTGCAATGAGAGTAAGTCCATACAAGCTATAGGTGCGCTACAAACCTACCATAACAGCCATGGCTGCAGTACTTTGAAACAGAGGCACACACACACACACACACATGCACACACAGATCGGATGCCCCTTTGAGAGATATCTGTCACCACGCGGGCTACTGTAAAAGATAGGCCACCCGTGTCCGGGCACGTGCATGCGTATATATACATGCGCGTGTGTGTGTGTGTGTGTGTCTCTAGGGCTGTGTATCACAATCTGTCTTGTCAGTTGTTTATTGGCTCCACAACATGGGGGCACCGGGGGAATCAATCTGTCCGCTACTGGAGAAGGTCCAGGGCCCGGAGCGAGAGAGAGAACTCACCCCCGCCTCCCCCCCCACCCCCCCCCCCCCCCAGGCCAAGACATCATCCAGGGCGAGAGAGAGAGAGAGAGAGAGAGAGAGAGGGAGAGAGACAGCAAGGCTCCGTTGTTTCCAACCAGCTACTTTGATTAATGGCCGCCTTCGCTCTGAACTCGATGCCTGAAATCATGAGAAGCGAACCATATGGGGATAAAACCCATTAGAAACATGAGAAATATCTTCTCTTTTTTTTTTTGTAGACACGCTCCTGTGGTACGCTGATATGAATTTTATATATATATATATATATATATATATATATATATATATATATATATATATATATATATATATATATCTTTTTTTTTTTACATGGGCCTCCATTTTGAGGTAAAGGACAAGAGCATTCGCCTCAAGGTACGAACAAGTAATTGGCACAGACGGCCATGCGAAGGAGCGAAAGTACGCTACAAGTACATCATCCTGGACAATGGATCAGGGTTCTCACGGAGGTACCATATACAACCCTATCCCACCTGGGCCGCCGTGAGAAAAGGACCATTTTACTGGCTATAAAACCTCACCGCCTGGCCGCGTAGCGATGATGAGAGGATCCAATCCCGACAGAGAATCCTTACTGACTGTTTAAAATATAGATGGCCAAAACAGAGGTCAGCAGCGGGGAAGAAAAAGGGACATATAATTCACGGCGTAATACGGTTACTCATTTATTACCGATAGCACGTTCCCGTAACGTAATGTTTACGACTCTCGATCCTGTAATAGACGCGATATTATCCCGGAGTATATTAATGTTAACATAACAACCGTTCCATCCGGCGTGTGTGTGAAACGCGCGCACACGGAGACATTTTCAAGATGTGTCTAGTCTGTCGGGAGAAAGTGTGACACGGTCTGCGGAGCGGGGGGAATGTCCTGGAAGGGTCCTCACGCCGCCTGAAGGACCGGCTGGGCTGTGTCATAACTGCTTACAGGGCCAGGGAGATTAAGCGGGAGCACAGATTAAGTAGGACAGGATGAACGGCGAAAGTGTTCGACTCCCCTCTCGCTCTCTCTCTCTCTGGAACTTTACTTTTTCTTAAACCAACACTTCATTTGTTTTGTGTGTCTTTTTTCCCAGGGAGAGATATTAGCACAGTCATTCCCATAGAAATATCATATAAATTAGACCACCCGTCCGTCTGTCCGTCCGACGACTCGGGTAAACCTGGGTAGTAACAGGAAGTGATGTCGTACTTTTTTCAGTGGCGCACACCGCTCCACAAGCTGGCCCGACCCCAAGGAAGGAACATCGACACAGTGTCTGTACCCACCTGAGTTAGAAACCACTTTCGCTGTACAGTACCTGGCTATTCAATGTAAACATATAATGGGGATGAATCAGTTTGCAAGCAATTCCCACAGCGGAATATGAACAGGAAACCCACAATAGTGGCATTAGTATTGCACAATTGAGTTCAAGGGATACTGTTCCTCTATTGCGGTGGAGTCTATTGAAACAGGATACTGGCAATGTTGAGCCAAAGCAAAGCAAGGACTTGTACAAATTCATTGAATTCTTTTTTTTTGTTTTTTAAATCTATCTGCCCCAAGTGAATGGCGGTGATGACATGTTTGTCTCCGTGTTTTGTTTGCTTCGATCCATTTATTTCACCAACCGCACGCGTTCACAAACCGGAGGAGGGTTGAATGACTTGAATGCTGATGCAAAACATCAAATCAAATGTCTAAGCAAGCACATTTCGTACTGAATGTGTATACTTGTCACCCCCCCCCCCCCCCCCCCCCCCCCCCCCAGCGTGTCCCCATGGGACCTACGGCGCGGCCTGTAACAGTCTGTGTCGCTGTCAGAACGCCGGCTCCTGCGACCCGGTGACTGGCAGCTGTTCGTGTCCAATTGGAGTTCAAGGGCTGTTGTGTGAAGATGGTGTGTACACACACACACACACACACACAAAACATGCACATACACAAACATACATACACAAACATACATAACTGGTATGCCATAACTGGTATGCCACTTTATGACTACAGTAATAAGTGACTGCACAGCTAATACAAGTAATTCATATTCATATTTTTTACAATAGATACAAAAGGTGTATATAGGACAGACAAGCCGGATCATTAAGCTGACGTTTGCATCGTTTACACAGGTAAGAAGTGTAACAGTGTGTCCTTGGTTTTTGTCTGATTCTCACAGGTTGTCCAAGTGGCCATTTTGGACAGTTCTGTCAGAGAAAATGCAACTGTCCCAACAACGGACGCTGCCACCGTGTGTTCGGATCCTGCCTGTGCTCCCCGGGACGGTACGGCCGCTTCTGCCACCTGCGTGAGTACGCTCTGTGTGTTTGGGACGTTACGGCGTCTCGACATACGCTGCACTGTCTGGTGGTTGATGAAAGTGTAACGTTAGCCAGCAACACCCCACGGTCAGTCCAGAGATCAAAGCAGGAGTTAAATGCTGTTCATAAAAGGTATTGTAAAATGTTTTTTTTTATTAAACGTGCAGACAAAAAGCCAACGTAGTTAGTAGTCATACAAATTACGTTATTGTACTGTGGACACACAGTATGAATTAGTTGTTATTACATAGAATATGTGGTGAGACTATGAAGTGGGAAACCTGAAAAAAAAAAAGACAACCCCACTTTTTCTGGGGAATTATAAAACTGTGAAAATATATTTTTACACACACGTTTTTTTTTTACTTCAAGTTTGTATTTTTACAAACAAGCACATCTTAGCCGCCGAAACAACGGCAGCCGATCATACTTCTTCATCCTCCTCCTCGCTCTCACATAACTATGGACAGTATGAATTAGTTATTATTATATAGAATATGTGGTGAGACTATGAAGTGGGAAACCTGAAAAAAAAAAAAAGACAACCCCTCTTTTTCTGGGGAATTATAAAACCGTGCATATACAATTTTTACATACACACGTTTGTATTTTTACAAACAAGCACATCTTAGCCGCCGAAACAACAACGGCGGCCGATCATACTTCTTCATCCTCCTCCTCGCTCTCGCACAGTCGCTTGGAGGGAGGCACCAGGTGCGGCGGCAGCTCCCTGGGCAGCCAGTGGCCCTCCAGCTTGCCCTCTATCAGGTGCATGGCGAGGGCGAACTCCTCGTTGTCCAGCATGCCGTCGCAGTCCACGTCGGCCAGCCTCCAGACGTGCGCCAGCACGGAGCTGGGCAGGTTGGTGTTCACCATCCACTCCTTGGCCTTGGTGCCGCTCACCTTGCCGTCGCGCGGGACACAGGCCGTGGAAGATCTCGTCGTACTTGGGCTTCTGCCTCGCCACCGCCCACTCGCCGCCCCCGCCGCCGCCGGGGTCCTTGTTGCCGCCGCCACCGTCGTCGTCGCCGGGCGGCCGCTCCTTGAAGGGGTGCCTCTTGAAGTGCTCCGGCCTGAAGGTGCCCAGGAAGTCGCCGTCCAGCACGCCGGGCAGGGGCTTATTCCTCTGGGGGTCCTGCCGCTGGAGCAGCGGCATCAGCTTGGCGATGTCGGTGGACAGCAGCTTGTCCAGGGAGGCCATGAGGCTCGGCTTGAACACCTTGAACTTGGAGAAGTCTTGTCCCAGGAGCCGCTCCTGGGAGTCCGGAAAAAAAGGTCATTGAGTATTAGGGGTTAGGTGAGTTTATTTTTTAAAGGGCATCACTGAAACCACGGCCAATCACAGTGTTACCTATTATTCATTCTTAATTTGGGCACACATTGACATTTACATTTTACAACCCTTTTATCCAAAGTGATAATAATCTAAGCATACAATTAAAATTGGAGTAACTACAAAGACACTTACAGCTCAGAGAAACATACATGGTATCTCACTTGTGCGCCACTGATAGTACCTGCATCTTGGTGCAGTCGGGGAAGTCCCCAGCCGGGACCCGGTCCTGCTGCTGGATCTTGGTGAAGATCACCGGGAGCTGGTAGATCAAGTTGTGCTTCTTTGAATCCTTGCAGAAGATGGTGGGCATCTCCTGCTTCAAGTAGCCGATGATGTGTGCGTGAGCCTGGGAGGTGTGAGGGGAGAAGGGAAGGGAGTGATGATGAGGCCGGCTGAATTGGCATCATTAGTATTAGATGATCAAAGATAAAAGATTCATGATCAACACACACACACACACACACCACATAATCACAACCCAATTACCGACCCACTTTAGGGGTTGATGATGGACAGATGTTGAACATCCGTCGCACTTACGCCATTTAACATGGAAAAAATGATGATGATGGCACACAAACGAACAACAACGGCACACATCTGATCGGATCACTGACAGTTCAGTTGGGGTCTTTTTTTTAAAAAAAGCGTCCCCCCTCACCCTGACCAGGCGAGCCCTCTTCACCAGGTCGTTGAGCTTGCGCATGGCGGCGTTGCGCGGCAGGTGCCGGATGTCCACCAGCAGGTCCTCCTCCTCGGCGTCCAGCAGCTGGTAGTGGTCGCACGTGCGCCGCGGCTCCGACCAGAAGGAGCCCACGTACACGCGCAGCACCTCCGGCGTGGGGAAGACTTTGCCCAGCGACCACATGAGGGCGCCGTACACCCGCATGAGCTGCTGGGAGTCCACGCGGTCGGCCTTGTTCAGCACCACGCGCAGCTTGTCCTCGTAGCCGCGCACCGCCGCGAAGGCGCGCGTCAGCTCGTCGGAGAAGTCCAGCTTGTGGGCGTCGAACAGCAGGACGATGCGGTCCACGCGCTCGGCGAACCACCGCAGCACGGCGGGGAAGTCGTATCCTGGGGAGGGGGGGAGAAAACAAGTTTTTTTTAATCAAGGCGTGATGTGTCTCTCTGTCTCTGTCTCTGTCTGTCTGTCTCTGTCTCTGTCTGTCTGTCTCTCTCTCTCTCTCTCTCTCTCTCTCTCTCTCTATCTCTCTATCTCTCTCTCTCTCTGTGTCTCTGTGTCTCTCTCTGTCTCTCTCTCTCTCTCTCTGTATCTCTGTCTCTCTCTGTCTCTCTCTCTCTGTCTCTGTCTCTCTCTCCCATCTCTCTATGTCTCTCTCTCCCATCTCTCTGTCTCTCTGTCTCTCTCTCCCATCTCTCTCTTTGTCTAACTCTCCCATCTCTCTCTCTGTCTCTCTCTCCCATCTCTCTCTTTGTCTAACTCTCTCCATCTCTCTCTGTCTCTCTCCCTCTCCCTCTCCCTCTCTCTCTCTCTCTCTCTCCTCTCCTCTCTCTCTCTCTCTCTCTCTCTCTCTCTCTCTCTCTCTCTCTCTCTCTCTCCCCCTCTCTCCCCCTCTCTCCCTCTCTCTCAGCGCCTCTCATATATGAAATCATGCGTAACACATCCCAGTGGCCCTCATCAGTTGGAAGGCATTTTGAGGTTACACCCTGCACAGATTAATATGCGTCCATACTGAGACAATAAAGAACGGTCTGCCTGGCAACGAGCGTGTGTATTCATATCCACAAGCCAACCCCTCTCATGTCGTCATGCGAGGCCTGCCTCGGGCTCCAACTGTTGAAATCATGTTCTTGGTACAAATAAGGCCACAAATGCATCATTGACGCACACACTCTTAGTTAGTAATATGCCCGGACAGGTCATTAGCATTGGTCAAATAGGTTGTTGTGCTGTCTAGTTTTGGAATTAAACCTTTGATTGCTGTTGGATAGTGTGACCTCGGGTCACTTCATTGCTTCGGGACGCCTCACCTCGGCTCAGTCTCCTCTTGGCCGCCGTGAGGATGCCCGGCGTATCGATGATGCTGATGTTCTCCAACACCTGATTGGGCAGCTGGGCGCACTGAAATCTGTTGGGGGGGAATTCGACAAAAACACACCACCAAACCTCAAACTCAACATTGTGGTTCGTCGCAGCATTTTTTTGTATTTTGAGCCAAGAGGTGATTCATTCACAGCCGTGCGCCAAAAAGCCGGAGGAAAAAGGAAAATCCCGAACCCAATCCGCGGTCCGACATTCCATCACCTGTTCAGAAAGGCGTTCCCGAAGGGGTTGAGGTTCCTGAAGGGCATCCTCGGATCCACGGTGAGCGCGTTCCCGGGAATAATGCCCTCCGTCTCGCCGTGCATAATGGCTGTGAAACAATCGGTGGTGGGCTCCGGCCCGACACGGCTGCCGGGAAAGTCTTGTTCTATGAGGTACCTTTAAAGACACGTATGCACACACACACACATGCACACACACACACACACACATACATGTGCATGCACACACACATGCACACACACAGACACACAGTCACATACACATACACAAACACATGCACACACACATGCACACACACACACATACATACATGTGCATGCACACACACACACACACACACACACAGTCACATACACAGATACACTCATGATCATTATAACCAAATCAAGCAATATGATCAAACTACATGATATGCAGCACCAACTATAATCAGGGTTTAATCGTCCAAAGAGGGGGATTTCATCATCAAAAAAATATATATATAAAAAAACAAAAACAATTCTCACTTTATGAAAGTGGTCTTCCCTGTGGAGTACTGGCCCATCACCAGCACCATGGGCTTGTTGTCGAAGTCAGGCGTCCTCGTAGCCGGGCGAGTGGAAGTGGCTGAAGCACGAGTGCTTCTCGATGGGCAGCAGCCGCTTGTAGTACAGGTTCTTCAGCTCCTCGGTCACCACCCTCACATCCTCCAGCGTCTGAGGGCTGTTCCTGAACCATCGCAGAGTCATGGCCGTCGCTTAGCCTTGCTCAAGCTTTCCCCCCCCCACCGAAATGTATCTCCCCCTCTCTCTCTCTCTGTCTGTCTCTCTCTGTCTGGATCTCCAAGGGGTGGATGGGAGGGTCGGTCGGTCGGCCCTGCGGGCTCTAAGACGGGACCGAGCTGAGCATGATGATGTTGATCCGGGGATAGAGAGGGGGAGAGAGAGCCGCCGCTGCTGTTGCTGTATTATCAGGACCTCACAGCTGTCCGCTGTAGCCCCTGCTGCTGAACACGTGGAGGGTGGGAGAGGGTGGAACCGGAGACCACAGCTGTACCTAACAAAACACGCCAAGCGTCAGGCGGGACCGGGTGTGGTTGAGTTCACTTCTCATATGGTTTATTGCCGAAGAGAGAAGGGGAGGGGGACAGTCTTGGCCTGAGGTGGACGTCGGAGGATTCCCCTGAACCCCTCAAGCACGCAACGGATTAAGATTGCCCCGACGCGGCGTCCGACGCAATCGTTTGGCCTGCCGAGTAACGGGATATGTGCAATAATGTCTATGCTATACAGTTGTTATGGTTACTTAGTGCAACGGCAATAAACAATTACCCAAGAAGTGCATTCGACTCGGCTCTTTCAATGGAACGCACACTAACACCGCCTAAATTAAGGTCAACATAGAGCGGCCCACGTGACGCGCGCACGTGGGCCGCCGCGTCGCATGTGTTTGACCATGGGCTTTACCTCCCACAGCGTGTCCGAGGTGGACCCACGGCGCAGCCTGCTCCGAGGAATGCGACTGCGACCTGCGGCATTCCGCCGGGTGCGAGCCCAGGAAGGGAACGTGTTTGTGCAAGGCCGGATCCAGGGGCCCGCGGTGCGAGAGCGGTGAGCGCCGCCGCCGCGTCCCTGACCCCCCTCTGCGGTGGGAGTGGCGGACACAGAGGGGTCTGACCTGACCCCTGACCCCTCTGTGTCCCCCCCTGTCCCTTATCGGTGTCGCTGTTTTAAAAGTGTACCGTAACTTGCGCATCACTTATACCACATGCATTGGCGAGACGCTAACAAGCGCAATGCATGTTAAAGGATTGATGGATGGTAGTTTTTATTGCTCATTTGATATATTTGTTATCGTTATCATAGCTAGATAGATAGACAGATAGATAGATAGATAGATAGATAGATAGATAGATAGATAGATAGATAGATAGACAGATAGATAGATAGATAGATAGATAGATAGATAGACAGATAGACAGATAGATAGATAGATAGATAGATAGAAACTTTATTGATCCCCAAAGGGAAATTCAGTCGTCATAGCAGCAATGGTACATATTGTGCAATTTACCGAAACAGAGTAAATGAAAAGTAAAATATCAAGAAAATAAAGAATAAAGATAAAATAAGTACAAAAATAAATACAAAGAGAATATAGAATGCAGGGATGTAGTGGTGCAATAGATGCAACTGTGCACAATGGTTTTATAAATAAATATAAATAGACTAACAGTAGTGCAAATGAATTGTGAATTTTAAACAACAGAAACAGAAATGTAAATAGAGTAGTGCAGTGTGGAGACCAGATTGAGGCATGGGAGGGTGTGACACACCCCCTCACATCCTCATATCATTATCATTATTATCATAATGTGCTTATTTTACTTATTTGTTTGTGTTACTTGCTAACTGTACTTTTGCAAATTGCCCCTTTGGGGCCATACAAAATGTGTTTTGACTGATTGATTGATTGATCTTGGTATTAGTGGTGGTTTAGGCACGGCAGCAAACCAAGCTCCATACATTTTTGGTGTAATGTTAGTCCTTTAACCGTGCTTGATTTTTTAAATCCTATGTTTATTCTTAGCTTAACTTTTTCCATGTCTTCACAGAGTGTGAGTTGGGCTCCTTCGGGGCCGGCTGTGAGCAGCGGTGTGAGTGTCCAGGTGGTGGGTCATGTGACCCGACGAGCGGGGAGTGCAACCAGAAATGTCCGGCCGGACGACACGGGGAAAAGTGCCAACTGGGTGAGATGAGCTGTTGTATTAAAGTTTTTGCATTATAAAAACATTTTCTGTGTTTTCGTCCTGCTATTTCCTCATTAACTGTGACCCTTAAAGGAAGGATATGTACAGACTGTTGCATTCAAATGCACACACACACACACACACACACAAGCCTATTTGTCTTCCTGGAAGGTGTTAAATAAGAAGTTATCAGTGGTCTGAAGAAGCTGCGATACCAATGCATTTGGATGGAGAGCAGCATACAGACTGTATGGGGCCAAGCTGCTTAAAAACACTGAATGAATGTCCATGTATTCTGAACATTTTGTATGAAAGTTGAACAATGGAAAACCAGTATGTGTTGGTCTCATAAGGCCTCTTCTGGCAGCTCTGTTGGCTGAACGATGTAGTGAGCTCTCTCTCTCTCTCTCTCTCTCTCTTTTCTCTCTGCTGTAGCCCAGCCTCTGTTAAACTCACATAACTTCATGTCCCTCTGGACTGACCTAGCCTTAACCTTCTGCTCTTACAAAACACTAACCATTTACATTTTCTGGGTTATGTTCCCTTTGTGCTTTTTATCTTGTGTTATGACAAGTGAATTAAAACGCTACTTCAGAGTCTATTGGCAGCAACCTAACTATTTGTAAGTAGCTCCCCGTTCTCAATCAGTTCTCGCCTTTTGTTTGATTTGGTCTTGGCTCAAATTGTAGCGGTGTCGCATGTTGTACTGTGTTGTCGATTGACTGTTTTCACAGACATTGAAGTTTCGTTATTTTGTTATACACCGTTTTGTATTGTCCTTGTTTTTTTTCTTTTACTGGTGTTCGATTGTGTTAGCACACAGTGTGTTTTGATTGGTTTTATTGGTAATATTCGTGTGTGTTGTGTAGCCTGCAACATGGGACAGCATGGGGAGAACTGCAGTCTGAGCTGTGATTGTGGGGGTTCCTCCTGTGATCCTGTGACTGGACAATGTGACTGCCCTGCTGGGAAGACAGGCCAGTCATGTCAGGAAGGTAACTTTTACCTTCCATTGATTGTTGTCATGTTCAAGTTGCAACAATCTTACCCATTTTAGTACACCTGGAAGAGTTTCATGATACAAAAACATAAAAATACATGTAGAAACTATGTAGATACTTTTGCAGTTTAAAAAGTATTTCTGACAGGTCCATTCCGATTAATGGATACCGTTGCATCTTTCCACAGACTGCCCCGATGGTTTCTGGGGGTCGAAGTGCCAGTCACCTTGTATTCCCTGTGAAAATGGAGGCTCCTGCAACAAGAAAACGGGTGTCTGTGATTGTCGACCAGGCTTCGCTGGAGCGCTCTGCCAAGACGGTGAGTTTGTTAAGAAACATGTAAAACATGGAAGCAGATCAGGAATGTAATAATATTATATAAAACACCACTATTCATAAAAATGTTGCAGAAGAGCGAGATTGACGAACCACAGTGAAATGGTTTTCATTGGAAATTTGGCATGAGGAAGTAATTTATATTCTTACAAAACATTGTTTATATCCACCTTGAGGTCTGCACTGTTCTTAGTGCAGTCTATTTTTTGCTACTTACGTGGAAAGTGCTATAAGCTTTGTCGACAGTGTCCCAGAGGCTATCATGGATCATGTTGTCTACTGCACCGCTCCTACCAGTCTGATTCCAGTTGTAACCCTCAGAATGGAGACTATATTATTTTACTTTTGCACTGTACAGTCATTTATTAATTCATGTTCAAGTGTAAGCCAGTCAGGTCTACATTACATATGTTTTGTTGTGCATTTGTCCTCTTCTTTCCTTGTTACCACAGTGTGTGAGGCCGGTCACTGGGGCCTGGGTTGTACCAGTAAATGCCAGTGTGGAGAAAACCCTGTGGGCTGTGACCCTGTAAGCGGTCATTGTTCGTGTGATGCTGGCTTCACTGGAGACAACTGTGAACAAAGTAAGTAACCTTTCATTGTTTGTTTTTACTCACTCCTGTTGTACTGTTGGGAATGTCGCCATCTAGTGGTGAATGTTTGTTTCAGCGTATTTTGTTGTTCAAGCAGAACATACTAAATTCTTTGCTAACACTGCAAAATATGTATTAATACGTTTATTATGCCATTTTTATATGAAAAATATCGTGAATCATGAATATACATCATTTTATGTTACTATTTAGTCATTTAGCTGACGCTTTTATCGAAAGCAAGGTACAGTGAATTCACATACAGGTTGTCTAACCTTTACCACTGCAGGTAAAGGTAAGACAACGATAACTAAATACCTAAATGCCGCGGGCATTGGGGATCGAACCCAGAACCGCTTGGCCCTGCATCGAACACCGTAGCCACACTATTGTCCTGTTCCCCACATTTAGTCCTTTGGGGTCACACGCTCGTATGGAAGGTAAGTTATACATGTGAGGCTGAGAAGAACAATCAAAGAAAGCAATCAATATTAGACGAAAGACTCCTCAAAACATTACTATTGTTGTGAATTCAGATTAAGGTAGGCTGCGAGCAACGGTGGTGCAACCCAGAATCAGCACCTTAACTACAAGACTATCCTCCTGGCCCTAATATTTTGCTATATATACAGGTCTCCTAGAAGTGTGATCGTATCATTGATCAAGAAGCTTCAAATATCAAATCTCCGAACATGATTTCCCACAGAGCAACACGGTCTTCAGTCTCTCTTGTTCGCTCCTGCCTCATGTTTTAGTCTGAGGTAGACTTTAGGTGAAGCATTCAGCCTTCAGGATAATACATCTTAAACCCTTTGGTCTGGAACAGTGATGCTCAGCACAGCTGAATCATAGAAATAAGATGATTGGGTTTGAGCCCAGAGGGTGGCTGTTAATGTGAGTTTCCCCTTGCAGCAGTCGATCTGTTAGCGTTATACTTCTCAAACTGGCCTTAAGAAATATAGTCAATCCCTTGGCTCCCCACTGTGGTGGCCAACCGCATGACAACTAAATTAACTTAAATTGACTTAACTTGATTTAAAAAACAAAAAAACATCCATTGTGCATTCTGGTGTACGCCTGGGATTTCCTAAGTTAGTTAACAAAAAAAATCAAATCCTATAGACTTCAAAACTATGGTTTTATGATTCAACAATTTGAATTGAATTGTGTAGATGTTTTTTTTTTAACATACACTGACACCACCCAATGAACTTTTCTGAAGGTCCACATAAAATCTGATCTTTTTAAACCATTCAATATAATGTTACATTCTTTTAAGTTACATTTTATATCAACAATAAGAAATAAGAGCAGAGTATGTCCAGACCACAGCTCCAAGGAGGTCCCCCATTTCATATTTGTTTTGCCATACGTAGCACATCATTTTTCCTAGTGTGTTTGACTGAAAAATCCAAAAAATACAGTTCAATATTTTCAATTCTTACCAGGCCCCGGTTGCAGTTAAATGGGTTTGCATGGAGCTAAATGAAGTGTTGACATTTTTAAGGTTGGTTATTTCTTTGGTGAGCCATGAATGATTGCTAGCTACTCTCAAATGATAACAAGTCGAGGTTTACTCAAACTGCACAGAGAGAGCTGGAAGAAGGGACAGATTCATATACTTTTAGGATTGTTGTGTCCAAACCTGCTTCATAAAAAATAATAGTATGTCATAAATGATCACAACTTTTAAATGATATAATTAAATGAACGTATCATGTTATTAATACAATTAAATAATAAACGTCTTTATTGTCGCCATTGAGATTAATTCAGGTCCTTCATTTTTTGCACCTAATAATAGCCTAGGAAATTACTATAAACTTTCATTGAAATATATTATTAAATATATATATATATATATATATATATATATATATATTTAATAATATATTTCAATGAAAGTTTATAGTATATATATATCCTTATATATATATATATATATATATATATATATATATATATATATGTATATGTATATATATATATATATATATATATATATATATATATATATATATATATATATATATATATTTATGTCTCTCAATGTATAATACTGTTGGCCATGGCACATAGGCAATGCTTCCAAAGCCAAAATTTCATAATTGATCGATGTTGACTTTGTATTTATATCATTGCCATAACTTTCCTTGTCCTCTGGAGGGCGACATTCCTCTGACTAACTTCAGCTTTGTGCTGAGTAAGTTATGACCGACTTAGTCCTATTGTAGCCTGTTGATATCCAGTACACTTCAAAGCAAGTGAGCCAAAAGTTTTCCAGTTTGAATGTCCCAGAGTGTGCTATACTCTTTTTATGCTCTCCCCACGAAAAGGACAGTCCCGTCCCAGTAATGATAGCCCAGAGCGCACAACCCCTTCACACATGTTTCCAGAGTACAAAGACTCTCCGGCGACGCTCACTTAGTCCTGACAACCTGACGTATTGGATCTTGATTTTTCAGGATCTTTTTTGACGAGAAGTGGTCTCGTGTTATTACAAGGTGAAAGATTTACCGTCACCGTACCACCAGCCGCAGAAATTTAACCCACCTTCGCGGCACACAGGGCGCGCTGTAAATCACGCGCGCGCGTCCCACCAGAGCGTCGCTTCGTATCCCTAGTCATAACACCGTAATGGCCCGGGACGCAGGCCGCGCTCTGATTGGACGATGCCTTGGAAACTAGGGGGGCTATCGGTCTGGCTAGGTTTTTTTTTTCTTCATTTTTAAGGGCCCTTTACCACCACCCCCCCATAGAAGCAGAGGTGTCCTGTTTCTATGTCTTCTGCAGGGGCCTCTTGGTTCAGGAGCAGCTATATTAAGGAGGCCTGCACATCTGACTGCTGACTGTTGAAACCGAGAGTTTCAACAGCTAGAGATTCGGTTATATTTTCCTTTCAAGTTCAACAGCCACCATTGTACATGTTGGTAGCCATTAACATTTTTAACAATGGCCCCACATAGAATAATGATGAAAGAAATCGGCCCATGCCTGCTGTGACACATTGTTTTAGTCAAACTGCTAGTGGCACCGACTTTGATGATGAAAAGGTTTTTCTACATACTGTAACTGGCCTTTTACATGGCTACTCCCTGTTTTATCGACCGCACGACCGAGTTCTTCTGAATTTATGTTTGCATTCAATTTTTATGTTTGCTAACATAAATACAAAAATAGAACAGGTCCGCTTTATAATCCGACCGAAGCCAAACTTTTCTACAAAGGTAATGCTTATATATTTTGTTGCCATTGTAGCGGCCGCCCCTCCTTTCCCTGCTCGATAGGCGTTGACGTGCTCCAGTAAGCCATAGATGCTTCTCTGGGTATCCTGTCTATGCTCTCTAGCTCTGTGGCCTGCTCTCTCCCTGGCTGTGTGGTCCCAGGTCTTGCTTTATAGGCTGACAGCCGTGGCTCTTTCACAACCAGGGATCTGGAAGTAATCCCCCATGTCTTAAAGAGCTCATTTGGGCCAGAGATGCAGTCTCTCTCGGTGATGGCACACTGTGTGTGCGTGTGCGTGTGTGTGTTTGCGCATGTGTGTATGTGTGTGTGTGTGTGTGTGCTGGTGGTGGGTCCTACCTATAAACACAGACGCAGAGAAAAAAGCCCACACTTAAAACACAAGCAGAACCCTGGGCAAATATCAAGTGACTGATTACTGCACTGTGCTGGAGATGCGAGCGCGTTGTTGCCCCCTATTGGTGTACACAAGTAATACATGTTGTACAAGTAATAAATAAACGTGAAAACCTGTAAGTGTGTAATGTTTATATACTGTAATATATGGTATAGCCGTTCCAAACAGAGAAAATATAGTTTAATAAACTATAAAAGTTGTAAACATGCATTATTTCTCTATCGAATAAAAAAAAAAAAAACGATTTCTTTACAGAGTCAGATTATCAATTTGATATTTTATTTGTATTGAAAATACAATTTGAATCCATCTAACTGGTTTGTATCATAGTATGTATCATAGTCCTCCAGCTCATCTATGCGGTGTCCCTAACAAAGCAGAAATCAAGGTCCTAAACCAAAGCCAATAAAAGACCCGCTCCCTTTGTCACAGGAGAGTTCCCCCCCTAGACCTACGGTGCAGCTGCATCAGGATGACAGCATCCTCACTGGGTTAGCTTCAATAAAAGCCCTGGTCTCACCACTACAGAGGGCCCAGTCCTGGCCTCATGCTGTCAGTGTGGGAACACAGCAGTGGGCAGGCCCCCAAAGAAACTGCTGAGCAGAGAGGAGGCTGAGGCCTGAGGCCGGCAGAGGAGGAGGAGGAGGAGGAGTAGGAGGAGGAGGAGGGGACCGTCTCGCTGCAGGGTGCAGGGAGAACAGGCCGTCGTATTGCACCGTTGGGAAAGACTGGTTTCACAATGTTTCTCAGGAATGAAAACAAAATCATCATCACAGTTTGTGCCTCACCCTCTTGCGGTGGTGCGCCCATGTGTGGTCTTTCGTGATAATACTGTCTCTGTTTGTTTTGTTCTTCCATTCACATAGAAACAGTATTGAAGTAGTAGTATGTAAATGAGCAGAGATGCTGGCCAATGAGAAATGTAAGAACAGCAGGGATATAATGTGGGGGGATAGAGAGACGCCAAGCCCCTAACCAGGTCCAGATTGGCTCATGCGTTACAAGAGCCTGCAACAAAAAGAAAAAAAACCCTGATATCACTATAACTGTCAATCAATCAGAGTTTGGCAGATTAAGAGTTATGTTTCTGCTCAGAGAGAGAGAGAGAGAGAGAGAGAGCGGAGCTGGAGCGGAGTGGAGGTGCGTGCGTCGCGACATCCCACCGTTACGCTTGTTTAAGGCCGCAATCCTTAAAATTGTTGACAAATTGAGCAATCACCGGAGGAGGCGAATAAACACGCTCATTCTTTCCTACGCCGGTGAAGTCATGCTTATAGAAAAATATTTACACGGCCATAGTGGAAAGGTTCAGGCGTGCACCAGGCTCATTGCTGGGTGCCTCCTCCGCATGGCAGCCACTGTGTTTATTAAAGCTCTCTGAGTGTCTATTGACTCTGCCCACACTTAAACAATCCATCCGCTCCCACCTTTGGAATGGGAAACAGATCCTGCACTGGCATCTTCTATCTAGCGATGGCACTGTGTGTGTGTGTGTGTGTGTGTGTGTGTGTGTGAGTGAATGAGTGATTGCGTGCGTGCGTACATCCGCATAATGTGTGACAGTGTGCATACGTGTCATATGCATACGCATATGACACATGTGTGTGTGTGTGTGTGTGTTTGTGTATGCACGCATGTGTGCGAGCGTATGCTGTATCCATGTATGTATGCATGTGTGTGTGTGTGTGTGTTTTGCACAGTAACCTGGCTTTGTTTTGCCCTGTGTTGCCTGGGCCTGTGGACGCAGCAGGTGCTCTAATTACCAGGCCCCTCTATGCTGCACCCCCCCACCCCCCCCACCCCCCCCCCCCCCCACCTCCACCCCCACAAGGGGAGCGGCCCCAGAGCCGTAGAAAGCTTTGATGTAAGCCCAGATACACCGCACATGTGGGATATGAGCTCACTTAACGAACGCACGGCCTCCGCAAATGAACAGCCCTTGCAGCGTGTCCCTGCAATTTGATATCGGCGTTTTCAGTAGGTGGTAAGATAGAGTGAGAGAGAGCCCAGGAGGAGAGAGGAGACTTTAAGGAGGCATGGGGGGGGGGCGGCGGCGGCGGCGGTGGGAGGGGTCCGGCGCTTTTCATTCATCCTGTGTTGTGGAGCTGCCAGTGGTAACCGGTGGTGATGTTTTACCCCCGGCCCACTGTGTGTGCCCCGACGGCTCTTTTTTTTTTTTTTTTTTAACGGCCCTGACTGCGGCCAGATGTGCCGAGCGCTGCAGCAGCGGTGCCCGTCGCTGCCACCACATCACAGGAGAGCCCTGCCTCCGCACCGCCGGCCCCGGCCAGGACCACACTGCATTCTGGGTAATGGAAGCCACATCATTAAAACGGGGTGTGAGGGAAGCCCCCCGCACCAACGACGCGCACACCAACGCCGCGCACCCGAAACGCGCGCCCGCACGAAACAGCGCACAAAACAGCGTTTGTGAACCATTATCTCCATCGTGACACATCGCCTCTCGTAAGCCTCTCTTTTTTCGCTGATGGGAACGATATGGGGGAGTTTACGAATCTCTCCCTCGTTGCAAGCGAGAGCGATTTAAACCTGGTTAAAAGACACCCACCCAAGTTTTATAAGCGGCAAACATCAAGAGGGGGGTAACGAAAAAAAAACACACACAAAAAAACAAAAAAAAAACACAGTTTAATGAATCCAAGCAAAGTGCTCTCCAAAGTTCAGACTCTGTCATTGTGAGATCTTATTCAGGGTTTCCCTTCTTGCCACTGCCTATTTTGTGGTCCCGGCGCACCAGAGCCCAGGGCCCCGGCAGCGAGCCACCAGCACCAGAAGTCGGGCCCCGGCAGCGAGCCACCATAGCGCGAGTTAACGAGGCCTCTCCAGCCCTTCAGAAGGTTTCCCACTCTCTATTTCCCTTCACATGCCAGCCCAGCGTCGATCATTAGGGGAGAGAGGCTCGCAAACGTGTGTGTCCTCCAGAAACCCTTGAGATGCCTCGAGAAAAAAAAAAAGAAACGCTTTTTCCCCTCCGCTTCTTTCCTCCTTTAATTCCTCCTCCTCGTCAAACGCTATTCCGCATATGATTATATGGTTTACTTGTGTGTTTGTTCGGGGGCCCTTTTTTTTTTGGGTTCATGAGACAAACCTCTTGTGTGTGTGTGTGTGTGTGTGTTTGTGTGTGTGTGTGTGTGTGTGTGTGCGTATGTGTGTGCACGTGTGTGTGTGTGTGTGTGTGTGTGTGTGTGCGTGTGTGTGTGTGTGTGCGTGCGTGTGTGTGTGCAGGATGCGAGCAGGGTCTATTCGGGGAGGGATGCAGCCGGACGTGTGTGTGTCAGAACGGGGCCAGGTGTGACCATGTGACTGGACAGTGCAGCTGTGGGTCCGGCTGGACGGGAGATAGCTGCCAGTTAGGTGAGTAGCTCATCGCTCGGTCATCACCAACACCTTTTATGGTCTGATAGACCGGTCAGGATACAGAAACGGTTCACCTCAGCTGGCTGACTGAAGATGCTTGAGGTTTTCGTGCAAATGTTGGTGAGGTATCCACATGTGGGTGTTCATGTCTCCATGCATGTGTGTCACGCTCTCTCTCTCTCTCTTTCTCTCTCTTTCTCTCTCTTCCTGTCTCTCTCTTTCTCTTTCCTCCTGTTCTCTCTCTGTCCCTCTGCCTCTCTCTCTCTATCCCTGTCTCTCTCTCTCTCTCTCTCTCTGTCCCTCTGCCTCTCTCTCTCTATCCCTGTCTCTCTCTCTCTATCCCTGTCTCTCTCTCTCTCTATCCCTGTCTCTCTCTCTCTATCCCTGTCTCTCTCTCTCTCTCTCTCTCTCTCTCTCTCTCTCTCTCTCTCTCTCTCTATCCCTGTCTCTTACTCTCTCTCTCTCTCTCTCTCTCTCTCTCTCTCTCTCTAGATAGAGCAGTTGTCATTTTCGTATTCTTTGATACGTACACAACTGCAGCAACTTCAAGCTATTATTTGCACATATAAAATATATAAAATAGTTTTTTAGATATTTTATATAAAATGACTTTCTACTTTATCTCAGCAATTACCGATTGTCTTGGTGGGTTTTTCTGTGTGGCTTTAGCCTGTCCTACCGGCCAGTACGGCCACCACTGCTCCCAGCGGTGTGTGTGTGTGTGTGTGTGTAAGAACAGAGGCTCGTGTGACGGGTATTTCCTAACTCGGACCGCTTCACTTCTTTAGTGTCGGTGTTCTCAGTTGCTATTATTATGATATGATGTGAACATTTCAACGTCCTCATCAACCACCCCCGACGTCACTCCTCTGCATGGCGGCCGCCGCAGAATAACCTGAGCAGGGGGCGCTCTTCATCTCTCCTAGAGTGTGAGGAGGGGCGCTTCGGGGAGGACTGCGTCCAGACCTGCGGCTGTGCCAACGGGGGTCTCTGTGACCGAGCGACGGGGCTGTGTAGCTGCTCTCCTGGCTGGACGGGGGAGCGCTGCCACACAGGTGACCTGAACATCAGCATGTAAAACAGAATAAAAACATGGCTTGTAATGTTGTAGTGGTTCAATTGTAATTGTAATTTAGGGATGGATGGATGGATGTATGCATTGGTGGATCTGAGGGTCATTTGTCTGCATGCATGTGTGCACATTGACGTCCAGCCAGGCTCTTTACACTGGCCTCTTTAACAAAGTCGGTGTGCATAATATACAGTATGTGTGTGTGTCTGTCTATGCACGGCTATTCCTATAGTTTATGGTTTGACTCATTCATGTTGAATGTCTGCGGAAAATATGTAGACTAGAAAATTGCTATGGGTAGGTAATCCGCCCTTGCGAAAACATGGTCGCCCATTAATGTTGGCTAAATGAATTCATTACCCTGAGAGACTTTCCATTCATTTCCAACATGAATGGACCTACGACATCCCAGAACCACGTCACTGACTATACACCGGCCTTTCTCTTTTGCTCTTACCAGTGTTGGTTATGTTTTTTTGTTTCTGTGCTAATGATACTATGGTGTTGCTCTTTGTCTTTTGGTCTTACCAATATAATAATGGATACTATAACCTCTTATCAATATTGTATATGCTGATGAGGACTGCTTGGCAGTCTCAGTACTATTCTTGATTTTTACGATTTTTTTTCTTATGATAATATACAAAAAACAAACAAATATACACTCAACACATAATTCGGTAATGGCGGCCCAAGAGAAGCTAGTATATATCATATGATATTATAAATGTAATCTGGACCGGCATTGATTCCAATGCCGGGAACCGCACTTTGTCTTTTTTTGTTTAGCACCGGTGCAAAAAAATCCCTCAAAAACAAACACTGCCGAACAGCTCAGCTTGGCATCACTCTGTTGTTTTCTTTAGCCACAGTCAAACCTTAGCAATCTACGCTATACTCCACTACCATTCACCACTTCTACCCCCCACCCCACCACCACCACCACCACCTCAAACTCTCCCCCAGACATCTGATAAATGTTACCCGCCCGGTTGCCAAGTAAAACAGAAGGCATTGTTTTCGTCTCCTAGCCTGGTGGATAAGGGCCTGGATAAGGCAGACATGCATAATGACAGCGCACTTAATTGCCTCTTTAGTCTGGAGTGAGTTTCTTATCTGTTCGCCCCGTCGCACTGCCCACCACCACCACCACCGCCGCTGCTGCCTCAGCTCTGAGGCTCTCACTGGGTTTCACAGATTTATCTCGCTCGCCGTGACTGATTGTTTGGTCTCTGGAACCGTGGTTCATGACTGTGACGATGATACCAGTATGTGAATGTACACTGAGAATGCGTGTGAAACTATGTGCTGGTGTGTTTGCGTATGCGTATGAGTTGTTTTTGTGTGTGTGTGTGTGTGTGTGTGTGTGTGTGGGAGTGTGTGTGTGTGTTAATGGCCAAGAGCGGAGGGTTCTGACTGCTAAGTGTGTGGTGACCAGTCAATAGGAATGTTCCCATATGTCCTCCACACAATGATCTCAAGAGGGGTGAAGGGCTGACTCCATTCGTATTGAAGGTCCATAATTCATCCCAATTAAACAAAACAATGCATTCAATGTTTTCACGTACCATTTCAGCAACTTATTTTGATAAACTGAAAGTTGACAAAATAATTAATTATTTGTGGTAATTATGCTTACTGGAAACTACCTCTGGTACATTACCATGGACACAATTAGCTATTTTTACCATTTTTAAAAATATTTTAAAATGGAATTCTGTAATCTGACATTTATTTTTGGATCAGTGGTCATGCAGTTGTAGGGAAAAATAA
This sequence comes from Merluccius polli, assembly GCA_030340625.1. Classification (NCBI taxonomy): domain Eukaryota; kingdom Metazoa; phylum Chordata; class Actinopteri; order Gadiformes; family Merlucciidae; genus Merluccius; species Merluccius polli. The sequence goes on from JAOPHQ010001457.1 coordinate 140,276, forward strand.
TATGTGAATACTTCATTCATTTGTTGATTCTTTTTCACTATATTTCCCATTTCAACCATTGCCTTTGGACCGTTTTCATGAATATTATCATGTGTGTGTCTTTCAGCTTGTCCAGCTGGCTCCTATGGGTTGAACTGCAGCCATGCATGCCAGTGTTTAGGGACCCATGAGCAATGCCACCCTGTCTCCGGGAAGTGCACCTGTCCACCTGGGTACTATGGGATGCATTGTGGGTTAAGTAAGTCCACTTCTCTATGACTCATGTTGTCCAGTGTGAACTGACGTGGTGTTTGTTTTGGCTGACTGATCATGGAGCATTGAAACAATTTTTCAACGTTTTTTTTTACATGTTTAAGTCCTGCTGAAGTATGTGGTAAGATTGATATATACGAATAATAATTGTGGGCTTAAAATTGACGACGCTATACCACCCGTATACAGAGCTTTTTTATGTTTAAAAGTTACAAGCATATGGATGTATTAGAATGTATTATCCACATAAACAACCAGGTGCAACTCTTCAATGATACCACTGTCATTAATGTGGTCATCACTGGAGTTATATGTTCATGTCCCACCTGTGGAGGTGGGTCCGGTGTAACTGTCTCACAACTGTCTCCCTTGTTTTCTGACCCACCTATGGGCCGCGACCCACATTTTGAAATATTACATGTTTATCTATATACACCTCTTTTACGGTACAGTATGTGATATAATAATGTATACAAGCCTATTATACAGTAAGGTATAAACCACGTTTATCTATATACACTTATTGTACGGTAGGATCTAGTACATTGTTTACACAAAGCAGTAAGAACAAACACCCTTTTTTATTGTTTTATTTTTTTACCCCTTTTAACCATTTTATGGTTGTCTAATGACCAAAATACCTTAAAGGGAGACAGCGCTTTTTTTCCTAACAACTCTTTGCCTCTCTGAATGTCCAGAATGCAGGGCGGGTTCCTACGGGCCGGGCTGCAAGTCGAGGTGCAGATGCACCAACGGCGGCCGCTGCGACTTCAGGACCGGCGCTTGCCAATGCCCCGCTGGCTTCATAGGAGCCGACTGCAGCGCCGGTTAGTCAGAGAAAACCACAACAGCTGCCTGTAGTACACATGTGATTCCAGAAAAGAGAAAAAAAAGAGACCTCGGAAAGAGCTACGTATTCATTGTGTGTGTGTGTGTGTGTGTGTGTGTGTGTGTTTCAGTGATGGGAATGTTAAGGCGGTAAGAGCGCTATTATTTTGTTTAGGTGGTCCAGTAAAAAGGTAGACAGATAATAATCTGCTTAGTGGGATAAGTGGTTACAAATGCCGACGATTTCGTGGAAAACATCACATCTTCTCCAACTCAACACACACACACACACACGTCTTCTCCAATGAGAAATACGTTGGGTGAAAATACGCCAGCAGACCGCCTCGTCCTGTTTTGGAGGTGAATGGTTGCAGACATGTTTTCCTACTCTCCCCCCCCCCCACCCAGGTTGTCCTATGGGACACTTCGGAGCGGACTGCGCCCTGCTGTGCTCCTGCGGGGAGGGAGGGCAGTGCCACCCAGTGACTGGGAGGTGTATCTGCGCCCCTGGTAGAATGGGCCACTCGTGCCAGCAAGGTAAAGTCTCCAGAAAGCACACATTCAACGAGGGTATTTGTGGTCAAGCCTCAATGTCAAATCGAGTTTATTTGTACAGCACTTACATCACAACTACAGTCTGGGCTTATGATGCCCTGATTGGACGAAAAGCCCTAGTCCCTTAAACGGGAAAGGAAAAAAAATACTCTCAGTGGTGAATGAAAGAAACCTTGAGAAAAGTACACATAATACACATAATATTGACCCCCTGGAGGGAGGTGCAATCCAAACAGGGCCAAAACGTAAGGCAATGAAACTCATAAAGGATAGACATCTACTGTAAACGTACAATACTGGCTCAGCCAACAGTGATAGCATCAAAAATACAGAGGCCACTAAGGTAGGCTGGAGGCTAGAAGCAGACCTGCATATTTTAGCACACAAGCAGTTATAGTAGGCCTACTAGTGGGTAGGGTTAGGTTTTTCGGGTTTGGTTATTGGGTTTGGTTATAGGGTTTGGGTATTGGGTTTGGTTATAGGGCTACTAGGGTTTGGTTTTAGGGCTAGGGACCGTTACAAACTACCCCTGTTGCCCTCAGGGCCCATGGGACAGAAGACTGCAACAACTGACAACTGACTATTTTTTGCTTTCACATCAAACTAAAAATACTGTCTCTCTACAAACGGAATGGGTTGAATAACAACTAATTCATTTGAAAGAAATGTGCTCTATCTAAAAAAAGCAACAACCTGCAATTGAGTGTGGAGAGGAGATGCATCAACGTCAGCAATATTGATGAATTAAAACACAGAGAGAGCCTCATCAGAGCTGGACGAACTAGAGAGACAACAAAGTCGTAATAGCCCTAAATGAAGGGAGTTTCTTCCCGACTGTTTTTCTTCATCTTTTGCCTCTTCTCCTTGTATATTTAGGCAGCTCCTTTTCCATTTCCTCAGTTATGAGGAGGCTCTGATGATCAAGAGGAACTGTTTTTCCCCTCCTCCTCCTAATCTCACCCCCGCTCATCAGCGACTCCATCGGATCGCAAGAGTGGGGTTTTCCCATCTCAGCCATTTAAACGCTCTCTCTCTCTCTCTCTCTCCCTACTTCTCCCTACCTCTGTGTCTCGACTCTCTGTCTCTGTGTCTCTCCTTGTCTGTCTCTCTGTCTCGCTCTCGCTCTCTCTCTGTCTCTCTCTCTCTCTTTCTCTCTCACTCTCTCTTTCGCTCTCTCCCTACTTCTCCCTACCTCTGTGTCTCTATCTGTGTCTTTCTCTGTGTCTCTATGTGACTCTGTCTCTGTCTGTGTGTCTGTGTGTCTGTGTGTCTGTCTCTCTCTCTCTCTCTCTCTCTCTCTCTCTCTCTCTCTCTCTCTCCCTGCTTGTGACTCCCTGTCTCTCTGTCTGTCTGTCTGTCTCTCTTTCTCTCTTTCTCCACAGCCCTTTAAGTAGCCTGTTCTCTGTGTCCCGTGTCGACAGACTTGGCGTCGAAACAAATAAATAAAGAGAGGAGGGGGAATCAAAGAGTGATTCGCTTATTGTTTTCCTTATCTAAATTACCGCAGAGAAACATGATTATTCTTTTATATCGGGGCCAAATAAGACCACTTTGCCATCTTACTAATGAACTGGAGTTAAAATAAACTTGAGTGCAGTCAGTGTGTGTACTGTTGTGTGTGTGTGTGTGTGTGTGTGTGTGTGTGTCTATATCTGTGTGTGTGTGTATTTGTACGTGCGCTTCCTCATGTGGAATGTGATTCCAGCGAAGCAACGACATGCTAAACTCTTTATTTTCTGTGCTTATTAACTGAAAAAAAAAATCCCCTGTGGTTCCTCCAGTGTGTCCTAGGGGGCGCTACGGGACGCTGTGCAAGCGCCCGTGCGACTGTCAGGCCGGGGCGCCGTGCGACCCCGTGCACGGGTCGTGCACGTGTGGGCTGGGCTGGACGGGACAGCGGTGTGACAGAGGTATACGACGCGCCCGACCGAGCACCGAGTAAAATGTCAAATACACACACAAAATGTTAATTTTGTGTTTAATTTAGTTTAATTCCATTTTCAGTACAGGTTCTCCAGAAAAAAAGAACCTGTACAGTACACTGCACTCATTATAAATACTCACATACAAAATAGGTACATGAATTAATTGATAAAGCAATGAAATAAAAAAAAATTTAAACAAATTTAAAAAAATTTAAAAAAACGCTTGCATAAAATAAACACGTAGAATGGTGCGTTCAGTTCATCCAAATGTACTCATTTCCATGTTACAGCCAGGTTGTCCCAAGCATTTTCCAAACGGTAAAGTGTATGCAAGTGAACAAAACTGCTCCGTTTACAGAGGAGAAGTCAAACACACAACAAACGACTTAGCATGAGTGAAGCGGCCGAGCGGTCGGCGCGCGGCCGCCGGTGTATACGCCCGCTGGCGAGGGAAGGGAAGGAAAGAGTTGGATGTGGCTTCTCAGTCGGACCGGTGATACTTTTTTTTTCGGCCCAACTCATGCCATTAACTTCCTTATTAACGCCACTATCCTCAACAACTGTCATTTAGTGACCAGGGAGGTGTCTCATAAACCCCCCCCACATAACCCCCCCCCCCCACACACACACACACACACACACACACCAACATATTATCTCAGGGTTTAACCCTGGTAGCATCGAATCGTATCCCGGGCCGACTACAAAGCCACCAAAGTGGAAAGCATATAATCAAAAGTAATAAACTTCTTATATAATTGACTTTATAAGTGTGGCCACATTTCTGGTTTCCATAGCATGCAACGATCTTCTGGTGGGTTACAGTAAAAAAAGAGTTTACGTTGGGATTATATGTTAGATAATCACTGCCTGTAATTTTATTGTTGAATGATTTTTCTTTTTTCTTTTTTCTTTTTGAAAATGTTACATTGGGACGATTGTGTGTATGTGTGTGTGTATGTGTATATGTGTGTGTGTGTGTGTGTGTGTGTGGTTCAGCATGTACCCAGGGGAAGTACGGGGCTGGTTGTGCTCTGGACTGTCCCTGCCTCAACAATGGGACCTGTGACCGCTTCTCCGGCAGCTGCACATGTCCCGCGGGATACTATGGCCACGCCTGTCAACTAGGTACGCTTCCACACGCTTCAAACACGCAGCCAGACAGTGTTTTACTATCAAAATATGCAGTATGACGTCATTCTGTACACTGACGTTTTTCTGATTAGGCGTAGTACAACGACTCACATAGCAGTGATATGACTAAAACTGTGTGTGTGTGTGTGTGTGTCTGTATGTGTGTGTGTGTGTGTACATGTGTAGGTAGGCGTGTAGTATATGTGTTTTTGCTGTGTTGTTGTGTTGCTGGGCATCCATTACATTAATGATAGAAGACAGTGATTGATTTCCGCCAATAAAAACGCCATCTCGAGTCTGGTCCTTGTGTTTTTTTCCAGAGTGCCCGTCTGGGTTCTTCGGATCCGTCTGCGCCCGTCCCTGCGACTGTAGGGCGGGGCAGACGTGCGACCATGTGACGGGCGTCTGCGTGTGTCCGCCCGGCTATCGCGGAGCACAGTGTCAGACACGTGAGTGTGTGGCCGCCATATCGTCTATGGACAGCCCTGCTGCTGCTGCTGCTGCACGCTTCCTATGTACATTCTCATAGCAATTTCACAGTGCTGGATTGTCTAGCGGTTTGGGTGTCCGGCTCCCGGCCCGAAAGGTACCGGGTTTGACCCCCCCCCCCCCCCCACAATGTACGCAATCTACATGTAGGCATCCTTCAGCAACATGCCGAACCCCCCCACCGGCTCATTAACGACATGTATCTGAAGTGAAGGAGGAAAAAAAAAAAAGTGAGCTGTTGTTTCTCAGACCTGACAGCCGATATTCTTAGATCTAGGGATAGATACAGGAGAACGAAAAGAAAGAGAGGTTTATACACACAGAGCAACCCGACAGGAGGAGACAAGCGAAGGAAAGCAGCGCATGCACTCCCAGTCCTCTGGTATGTACGCTAATAGCCTCAGCCACCTGGTCGCTCCCCAAAGTAATCTGTTAAAGATGTGTTTTTTTTAAGCAGAGCAATGCGAAAGAGCTTCATTACCCACAGAATCGGGTCCGCCGAGGATTAGAAAGTATAGTCAGTACTTAAGCGTAATAAACGTACAGAACAAGCCGTGTATTTAAGGGCACACAACATAATATACACACAATTCCCCACGGTTTCAAAGTAAAACGTGTGTAGGTCTACATGTAGTAATTACATATATAAGCTGTTAAATGTTTATATATATATATATATATATATATATATATATATATACATATATAGATTATAATTTATTCCAAGCTTGTGACCTGGAAAATCTCAGAAATGACTACTGGCAGGAAGGCAGTCAGACAGACAGACTGACGGAGAGATACATAGACGTGCAGGCAGACAGGCGTGCAGTCAAACAGAGGAATTTGATGGGAGACAGGTGTTTCCTGGCTGCTTAATGCATTTCTGTTGCATCCCCCCCCCCCCCCCTCACCCACGCAACCCCCTGCCCACACCCAGGCTAAATGGTCGCTTCCACCCCAGCAGGAGATTATGGTGAGCAGCAGCAAGGCAACCATAGACACTGTATGTTTACACACGTGTGTCTGTGTGTGTGTGCGTGTCTGCGTGTGTGTGCGTGCGTGTGTGTGTGTGCTTTAGGATGTGAGTCGGGGAGGTATGGGCAGGGCTGTCAGCAGTCATGTGACTGTGCAGGGGGGTCTCCGTGCGACTCAGCCACGGGCCAGTGCCTGTGCCCCCCAGGATGGATGGGGCAGAGGTGTGAAAAAGGTATTGTTTACCATCTTTATATACTTCCATTTTAAAAAGATGAATACATACAAAAAAAACTTTTTTCTTTTTTTTTTTTAAATGATGTGATGGCAGAGTCATCGGCAAGTCATAGTTAAAGCAACATTTTTCCTACCATTTTTCATTTCTTCAAAAGAACAACTCACTCAACATTTTTTCCATTAACTATTAAAGGTGCTGAAGGTAAGATTTGAGAGTTAAAAAAAAGAAAATTTAAAAAAAAGAAACTTAAATTATATCTCTTAAATCTTACCTATCACCTTTAAGGTTTAACAATTGCAGTTAATCTCTGTCTCTCTCTGTCTCTGTCTCTCTCTCTCTGTCTCTGTCTCTCTGTCTCTGTCTCTCTCTCTGTCTCTGTCTCTCTCTCTCTCTCTCTCTCTCTCTCCCTCCCTGTGTCTCCCTGCCTCTCTCTATCAGAGTGTGGTGGACAGAGCTTTGGGCCTGGCTGCTCTCTGCAGTGTCTGTGCTCTCATGGGGCCCAGTGTGACGGCCGTACTGGGCAGTGTGTCTGCACCCCCCGTTGGCTGGGACCCACCTGCACAGAGGGTACAACTCAGTACAGTAAATGTACTTTAAAGTCAATCTCTCTCTCTCTCTCTCTCTCTCTCTTCTCTCTCTCTCTCTCTCTCTCTCTCTCTCTGACATGCATGCATGCATATACAAAGACAAATATGTTTCTGTCTCACTCTCACACACACACAGACAGCGAAACACACACACACACACGCACACACACATAAATGGGTGAGTGGCTTATAGTGTCTATAGTTACTTTAAACACACACACACACACACACACACCTCCATTGACAGACGGTGTCTGACCGGACCGTAAAGCTGAACCAGCCTTCGGTGAAATACTGTGTGGCTAAGTGTGAGAGGCTGAGCCCCATCGCTCCGTGTGTCTCCCTGTCTCCTTCCATAGCCACTCCGATCCTCTGACAGTTATTTTAATCTGCTCCCAGCGTGGAGCCGGGCTTCAGGCTGTCTCCACTTTCCCCACTGATCGCCAAGCCCTACCACTCACTCTCTCTCCTCGAGACATGCTCTCCTGTCCTCTCCGGGAACATTTGCTTTTGATTTTTTAAGAATAGTGCCTTATCTCTCCTTACCGCTTGCTGTGTGTGTGTGTGTGTGTGTGTGTGTGTGTCCTCGCATATGTGCATACATGTGTGTGTCTCTGTGTGCGTGTGTGTGTGTGTGTGTGTGATTTTTTTTTTACTAGAACTTCTCGAACATACCCCAGCAGTGCTGAACTCTTCTTGGGCCCAGAGGAGGAGAAGAGCAGGCGGCGTGAAGGCAGCTCAGCCCAGGTAGAGAGGCCCAGACTTTACACATCACACTGCTTGGACATTCGAACGTCCGCTTCTCAAATCATTGCCATGCTCACAGCAAGCAGGATGCCTTCGTTGACGATTGGTTACTATGGAAGAGAAAGAGGGCTGAGGGTCTCCGACACTCGACTCTTGCTCTGAAAACAGAAACATTTGAATGAAGAGGCCTTGGGAGGGAGAAGTCCGGACCGAAAAATGTACGCCATTAACGCACTCTTTATCGTCTTTGCGAAAACTGTTTCTTCGGCAATGCACAAACATGCGAGTTACCTCCGTCCATATCCTTATTTAGACTAACAATCACCAACTTGCTGAAGGGTGTTGCTCATCCTAGTCGCTTGCACACTAAGCTTGTGTTGGACACGTCCATCTCAAGCCGCGTTCAAACCTCACCGTGGGAACTGTTTCATGAACCCGCCGGTGCTGACGTCTATCCCATACTTGAGATCCGCAGGAAGACCCGGGACCGCGAAGGAAACACAAAAACCTTTTTTATCGTTTCTTTCAATGTCTCGTCTTCAAGCGGAGGACACGTGAAATGTTGCGTTTAATTCGTTGAGCGTTGAATTAAAATGCAAGAAGTCCTCCGATGATGACATAATGTTTTAAATTAGGTTTAGAAATGTTTTTTTATATTGGTTTTGTGGTACATGATGTCATTTGTTCCTAAGACAGATGATTGCAGGATGGTTTCCGAAATCAGGAGATTAACTGAATTCATGAGAGGTTTTCTGTGTGCTATGGACAGAAATGTGAATTATCCACATGGGTGTGGTGTGGGTCTGTCAGCATCAGGATAGAATGCCTTTATGGATCGCGTGACGCCTCTATATTTAATGTATTGCAAATAAAATATGGGTTATAAAGAAGCCTCCCACGCATTGTAAGTAACAATAATATTAATATTTAAAGCATAAGTATAAATTGTCTGCACCCTCACAGTTTACTTTTTTGTCATATTTTGATATCACGCTGTTGTTCTTTTTGTGTAAAATGTCCACCTGATTTTATTATTTGTAATTTGATGTCATAAAATATTGTATTTCATTTGTGTCGTTTGTGTATATATTTGTGTATTCAATGTATGTCTTCTCCATCTGTGCTCCTTTTAGTGTCTGATAGAAACAAACACAAAGAAGAAAAAAACAAACAAAAAAAAACAAAGCGCATTTTCATTTCAACTGACAGCCCACGAGATCATAATTTGATGCGGGGGGTAAAAAATATATATATATATACAGTATATATATATATGAAATCAGTCATGGTAATGTATATAGGCCATGTCCTATTTTATCGTTATTTGGGGCGTTTTAAACGCAGCCTACCATTTAAATGTCAGCCCCGGTGCCGTGGGAGCGGTGTTGCGTGGTATTGGGTCCTGTGTGCTGTCTCGCTGCTGCTTGCCAACAGGGAACGGAGTCAGCGGTGGCGGCGGCAGGGAGCGGCGGCGGCGGCGGGGAGCGGGAGCACTGAGGTGTTGAGATGTATAAAAAGGGAAAGAAGAGTGAGGGCTTCCAGCTGTCACCGGCACCTGATGGAGCACTGGGGTCTGCAGCGGGTCTGTGGGCCTTGGGGTGTAGCCAGGGAGCCCTGGGCCCCATCAACCTGCATGGAGGGTCAAGCAGTGAGGTCACCCCTGTCTCACTGACACCTGTCTGAAATCTGTGTGTTACCGCATGTGTGTGTGTGCGCACACATTTGGCTGTGTGTGTGTGTGTGTGTGTGTGTGTGTGTGTGTGTGTGTGTGTGTGTGAGGAGTAGAGTCTCATTTGAATGTCACAGGTTACAATTACAATTAGGGATTGTGTGAGCATGTGGCTATGTTTTGCGTGTGCGTGCATACATGTGTGTGTGTGTTGTGTGTGTGTGTGAATGTGTGTGTCATTGCAGGTGTGTGTCTGCTTTCTGTGTCCACGTGTGTGCGGTACGAAAAAAAAAAAAATGATGCGACCGCTGGGACATTTCTCAAGTGCAGTGGAGCGTTCCTCCCAACCGGTGGCTGTAGGTGGCGATGGGCCAGTGGGCAGGTGTCTGGACCAGCCTTGTCCCCGCCACCGCGGCTGTGAGCGATGGTGGAGGCCAGAGCACCTCACACCCCACACACCCTCCATCCACCCTCCCTCCCTCCATCCACCCACCCACTCTCCATCCGCCCTCCCTCCCTCCATCCACCAAGCTTCCATCCACCCAGCCTCCACCCAGCCTACATCCACCCAGCCTCCACCCACCCTACATCCACCCAGCCGCCATCCATCCACCCAGTCTCCATCCACCCACTCTCCATCCACCCTCCCTCCCTCCCTCCATCCATCCACCCTCCATCTATCCATCCACCCTCCCTCCACCCACCCTCCATCTATCCACCCAGCCTCCATCCACCCAGCCTCCATCCACCGACCCTCCATCCACCAAGCCTTCACCCAGCCTCCATCCACCCAGCCTCCATCCACCCTCCCTCCCTCCATCCATCCACCCTCCCTCCATCCACCCAGCCTCCACCGAGCCTCCATCCACCCAGCCTCCATCCATCCACTCAGCCTCCATCCATTCATCCAGACTCCACCCAGCCTCCATCCATTCACCCAGCCTCCATCCATTCACCCAGCCTCCACCCAGCCTTCACCCAGCCGGTGCAACTGATGGATGGGGGGGGGGGTCGCTGGTGCTCACCACCGTGTTGTGACAAGCAGCAGATGTTCTCCAATAATGTTTATGGGCCGGGCCTTCATCTGGAGACGACACACACCTGTTTCCAGTCAAACAGTCCCGGGGAGACCATCCATCCACTCAGCTCTGGGTGGCACCGCACCCGCCCCCCCCCCCCCCCCCCCACCGTCCTCACACACACACACACACACACACACACACACACACACACAGCACCTCCTGCTCAGCCCTTCCACTGATAAATGAAATACAAAAACCTGCATGTGTGGAAGATATAGAAATGAATGTATTGTCTTTTATATCTTATATATGGATGCCACAATGCTGCTCCACCTCCATACAATCCTCTATTCATTTGTAGTGTGTGTGTGTGTGTGTGTGTGTGTGTGTGTGTGTGTGTGTGCGTGTGTGTGTGTGTGTGTGTGTGTGCGCAAGTGCAAGTGCAGATGTGTGTATCGTAAGTCCATGAAAAACATATCCATTGCTTTGGAGATCCAGAGAATGCATCTTTTATCCCCCCCCCCCCCCCCCCCCCGTCTCAAGCCCTACCGTAAAAACAAGCCCCACAGACTGGCATAGAAGCCCACAGTGGGGAGTTGGGACAACATTTCACCCACTCACTCACCTTTTCTTCCCCCAAACCAAGAAACCGCCACAGTAACGTGTCTCACACAAGCCACGCTGAACAATGTCCGACGAATTCACAGCACAGCGAGACCACCTATAGGACCCCGTTGTGATATCAGGTGATACACCAGAGCGGGGCCTGGGGATGCTCGAAAGTTTGAGGCTGGTTTGGATTTCTCCACATGAGCCATTGCAGCACTTTGAAACGGCCATCTTTTTTCCATTACAAGCTCCTATGAACAAAGATGTTCTTTGTGCCGGGAGAGAATTTGAGAGAGTTGGCTCGACAGGCCTCCTGCAGTCAAGGAGGCTGGCTTATCAGGGGAGAGAGGGGAGAGAGGAGAGAGAGAGAGAGAGAGAGAGAGAGAGAGAGAGAGAGAGAGAGAGAGAGAGAGAGAGAGGGTGGAGGAGCAGGAAGCGGCTGATGAAATAGCCCGTTGCAAGGTAAGATCACATCTCGGGTACTTTTTTGCTGTAATTAAGCGTACGCTGCTCTCTGGCGAAGTGATTCCATCAACCCAGGGCTCGCTCTCGCTCGGCCCCACAGCATCGCTTCTCTCCCTCCCTGTGCTGAGCAGCCAGATCTCCCAGAAGGCCACTGGGCTGTTTTCGTTCCTTGAACTAAAACTGACAAAGCTGCTGGCTCAGATAAAAGAACGAGGGAGAAATAATTTCAATGTGTCTTGCACCATTTGTTTAGTTGCTGCTTGGAAAAATAATGTGAAATCCACAAGGCTACGCAGAGATGGGTATCTGGGAACTCTCCCACACTCTGGTGTTTAGACCAACTGGAAGGTTTAAGAGCAGGCACCCTTTGTCCGCTTCTGTCCTTTTGTCAGACGACAAACCGTATGGCACTTGATCACATTTAATGTTATTATATACAGTCAGAAAATATGATGGATTAGAATCCCTAATAATGTATGTATGTATATTCAATTATCTTGCATCTAGTGTACATTAGAGATGGGGTGGAAGTAGGTGCAGTTGCTAAAGCTGCCACTGGATGGCGCATGATTTGGAGAGCTAAGATGACCACTTGATCAAGTTTAGGCTATTCCTTTATGTATTAATTTATGTAATATAAATTCACACAAAGCATTGTTTCATTTTAATATTCATTAACATTATGAACATTTTAACTATGTTTATTTGATAAATGATTCTTTGTTTTATTTTACATATATTTATTGTTACACCACTGGTTTCCCAACCACTGCAGCGGGGGTCCTGAACAGCCGGAGCAATGAGACTTGCTACATCTCCTTATCCCACTCTAATCTACACTATCGACTAAGTGCGCGCTGGATGATTTCAATAACAGCCACCGAGTGGTCATGCCACCATGCCTGCCATGATTACTCGTCATATTAAAACCATGTGCATTTGGCCTCTCTCTTAGAGAGAGAGAGAGAGAGAGAGAGAGAGAGAGAGAGTCTGCACAAGCACTCATCAACAACACTAATGACCCGTAGAGCCCTGCGAGACAAACAAACTGTTGTAACGCAAACCGCAAGCCTTGAGAACCTCAACCAAGAAAGAGAGGGAGAGAAGAGGGGAAAAGGGGTGAGGATAAGGAGAAAGGGGGGGGGGGAGAGAAGAGAGGAAAAGGGGTGAGGATGAGAAGAAAGAGGGGGGAGAAAAGAGGGGAAAAGGGTGAGGATAAGGAGAAAGGGGGGGGGGGAGAAAAGAGGAAAAGGGATGAGGATGATAAGAAAGAGAAGGGAAGAAAAGAGGGGAAAGGGGGTGAGGATAAGGAGAAAGAGGGGGGAGAGAAGAGAGGAAACGGGGTGAGGATGAGAAGAAAGAGGGGGGAGAAAAGAGGGGAAAAGGGGTGAGGATAAGGAGAAAGAGGGGGGAGAAAAGAGGGGAAAAGGGGTGAGGATAAGGAGAAAGAGGGGGGGAGAGAAGAGAGGAAAAGGGGTGAGGATGAGAAGAAAGAGGGGGAGAGAAGAGAGGAAAAGGGGGTGATGATGAGAAGAAAGAGGGGGGAGAAAAGAGGGGAAAAGCGGTGAGGATAAGGTGAAAGAGGGGGGAGAGAAGAGAGGAAAAGGGGTGATGTTGAGAAGAAAGAGGGGTGAGAGAAGAGGGGAAAAGGGGGTGAGGATAAGGAGAAAGAAGGGAGAGAGAAGAGAGGAAAAGGGGTGATGATGAGAAGAAAGAGGGGTGAGAGAAGAGAGGAAAATGGGTGAGGATGAGAAGAAAGAGGGGGGAGAGAAGGGGGGGAAAAGGGGTGAGGATAAGGAGAAAGAAGGGGGACAGAAGAGAGCAAAATGAGTGATGATGAAAAGAAAGAGAGGGGAGAAAAGAGGGGAAAGGGGTGAGGATAAGGAGAAAGAGGGGGGAGAGAAGATAGGAAAAGGGGGTGATGATGAGAAGAAAGAGGGGGAAAAGAAAGAGAGGACAAGGGGTGAGGATAAGGAGAAAGAGGGGGGTATGAGAAGAGAGGAAAAGGGGTGAGGATATGGAGAAAGAGGGGGTATGAGAAGAGAGGAAAAGGGGTGAGGATATGGAGAAAGATCGAGGGCGAGAAGAGAGGAAAAGGGGTGAGGATAAGGAGAAAGACGGAGGGCGAGAAGAGAGGAAAATGGGTGAGGATAAGGAGAAAGAGGGGGGGGGAGAAAAGAGAGGAAACGGGGTGAGGATAAGGAGAAAGGGGGGAGAGAAGAGAGGAAAAGGGGTGATGATGAGAAGAAAGAGGGGGGAGAAAAGAGGGGAAAAGGGGGTGAGGATGAGAAGAAAGAGGGGGGAGAAAAGAGGGGAAACGGGGTGAGGATAAGGAGAAAGAGGGGGGAGAGAAGAGAGGAAAAGGGGTGAGGATGGGGGGTGACGGGGAGAGGGGGGAGAGGAGGAGTGAAGAGTGGAGCACAGAGAGCAGACGGGTTGCCTGGTATCCAGGCTGCAGTTTGAATAGCCGGGACACCTTGGCTATTTTCCAAGCCTTAACTGCACTAGTCCAAGTGCACACACACACACCCACACACACACACACGCGCGCACACACACACACACACACACACACACACACACACACACACACACACACACACACACGCACACACACACACACGCACACTTACTATATAGGGGAGGAAACCACCAGAGGAGGTGCTGGCGTTATTGTAAACAAAAAAACTTGATGTAATGATTTGTGGACTCCACCCCCTCCCTCCCCCCTCCCTCCCCCCCTTGCGCCCGTCGCTCATGCCACCCCCTGCCTAAACAGACACACACACTCGTGCCAACCGTTAGCGAATACCGTTTCATATCGGCCCATCTCCTACCCCCCCCCCCCCCCCCCCACCTTCTTCCTTGTAGACACCCATCCATGCCCCCCCCCCCCCCCCCCCCCCCCTTCCCCACCCTCCTCGTCTCAGCATCTCCCCTGGCATGCAAAGTCAACCCGGGTGCCAAGTCAATCAGCGTGAGAGCTGCCAGCTGTGATGGTCTCTCTCTCTCTCTCTCTCTCTCTCTCTCTCTCTCTCTCTCTCTTTCTCTCTGGCGGTAGGTGGTGGGTGAGGTAGGTGGGTGTGTGTGTGTGTGTGTGTCTGTGTGTGTGTGTGTGTGTGTAGGGGGGGGGGGGGGGGGGGGTGTAATATATGATGCAGCACGAGAAAGTGGCGTGCCACCGGGGCGCTGGCAGCACGGAAACAATGGCAGAAAAAAGAGAGAGAGAGAGAGAGAGAGAGAGAGAGAGAGAGAGAGAGAGAGAGAGAGAGGGAGAGAGAGAGAGGAGAGAGAGGAGATGGGAGGAGAGGAGAGGAGGAAGAAAAGAGGCGTGTCGGAGTGAGGCAGCCATAACGAGGCCTGATGGATTCGGAGGCTGTGCCAGCTGTCCCATTAGCTGAGTGGCTCCACACTCCGATGGACTACTGCTGCAGAACACACACACACGCACGCACACACACACACACACACACACACACACACACACACACACACACACACACACACACACACACACACACACACACACACACACACACACACACACACACACACATTTATATACCTACTCCCTTCCCTCACCCAGGTTGAGCCACGGGTCTAGACCATTTGACATGGGCCCTGCATGTAAAATACCTGCACACACACACACACACACACAACTACACACACACACACACACACACACACACACACACACACACACACACACACACTCACTCCATGCACACATTCACACACATGCAAGCACTAAGACATACACATACATAAAGAATCATTGGATTTTAAATAAAAGAGGTCTCTCATTTACTAAGCCACAGTCCCTCCTTTGCAGGCTTTTCAAATGATGCACACACACGCACACACACGCACACACACATGCACACACACAGGTTTTCTTTTAAAAAGCGACGGGTTAATGAAAGTAATAGCAGGACCCAACATCTCAACAAGCTGATGAAACTAAAGAAGTACACTACAGAATACTCACTCACTCAGCTGTCAGTCACTCTGCCAAAATCAACCCTGGTGGCCAAACCGCCCGTCTCCCTGCACATGATATCACATCTATATTTAGCATTGTTAATATTATTAGTCGCATTGTATTTCAAATGATTATTCAATTCCATTGATGTTGATATTGTGATGACATAAACATGGGATATTTCCCCGGGAATTTGCGGTTGGTGATTGTGGAGGAAAATGGGAACTGGCACCGAAACGACATCTTGGAATGAAACAGGAAAACAGTCTCTGTTTTCAAATATGCAATACTACCGTATTGTTTCTTTGGCCTATTTTTAAAATTGAGATGTGCTTAAAATACGACGGTGAATCACCGTGAGCCTGTACGTCTTCTCTAGCAGATTGAGGTTCCACTTGACGCGACGTTCGACG
>JAOPHQ010001458.1:0-22500 GCA_030340625.1 Merluccius polli
ACACACACACACACACACACAAAAAACACACATATGGAGAGCGAGAAAGAGACAGATATATATATATATATATATATATATATATATATATATATATATATATATATATACGCAATATACCCATACACAAAGATACAGACAGTATTCTCTCTGTGAGAGAGAATACAAGAAGTGAGAGAGAGAGAGAGAGAGAGAGAGAGAGAGAGAGAGTAGAGAGAGAGAGAGCGGTGCAGGGGAGAAGGATAAAGAGGAAGATAAGAACAGACAGGTAGAATTATTCTTACGATATCTGCCATGCGAGCGTGGGCTGGCGCAGGCGGTGGACTGTGACCAGTCACCATATTAGAGACAGATGTACAACTGTCCTCCAAAGTAGTGGCAGATACATAACACAGATAAACAGGCTGCTCCACTCGCCCCCTCCTCCACTCGCTCTCCTCCTCCACTCGCTCTCCTCCTCCACTCGCCCCCTCCTCCACTCGCTCTCTCCTATTTCTTTTTTCCCCCTGTCAAATAATGGAGAAAAAAAAAGAATTACCCCACAAGTGCTTTATTCAAGGATTTTGGAGAGGAAAAATAAAATGAATTCAGTTTTTTAGTGGCAGCCTCTAATTAGCTCCTTGTCTGTGTGTGTGTGTGTGTGTGTGTGTGTGTGTGTGTGTGTGTGTGTGTGTGTGTGTGTGTGTGTGTGTGTGTGTGTGTGTGCGTGCGTGTGTAGTACTCGTGCACAAGGGCACGTGCACAAAATGTCACGTGCACGCGCATTCATGCCCTCCATGCATGCAAATGAATGCAACACAATGCCAAGCCAAATTAGATTGTTATTTAATTAAATTGGGTATTGCTCGTGAATTAAGTCATGCCTATGGTGTTATTGGACTCTTAATGCTTTCAAACTAAAGGGCTAGGGGGGGGACAAAACGCGATACATATTTCCATAACCATGTTATTTGCTGATAAGGGTGCTTCTCAGATTGGACCAAAACCAATTTTGACTAGAACGACCATAATGCCGGCTAATAAGTATAACCAAACAACCGCATGGATGGTTTTCGCAGCTTACCAATAGGACTCTTAGAGAGCCAGCCACTCTCACGGCTAACCTTGTCCTCAAAATAATATGAACGCTACTCGACAACCGACGAGGTTTTCCTGATCCGGCGGAAACCTGGACGACGACCGGTGCGGAAAGCCGGTCCCCTCCCGCTCGACGAGGTCGTTAATCAGCGCGGGTACAATGGGACGCGAGGCATTTTAAGCAGTGTCTTTAATGTCATCCGGATCAAGTCATCAATCATGCTCCGGTACGAGCTCCTGTCCTGAAAGGGACATGTCTAATAGGCCTAGGTGGGGCCGGGGGGGGGGGGTGGGGGCGGTCAGCCGGCTGGAGAGAGATGTAACGGCAGCCATTACCTGAAAAGGGTTTTTATTATTTTACCATCTCAAAGCATGATAGATGAGAAGGATCGGACTCATTTGTTGGACACAAAAAAAGAAAAATCAGCGCTTCCACTTTGATCTCGGCTAGACCCGGGACATTGTCAGAAACATCTTACTTCCTTTGATGAACGAGGGAACTTTTCCCTGTGGTTTTTCCCTTTTAGTGCCAGGGCAGAGTAATGACTTTCTTTGACTGTCCAGCTGTCTGGGAAAGGGGGAAAAAAACGAACCTGGAGGTCAGATAAGAGACGCAGTAAAGAATAATGTAACACACGGATGTAGTGTGTGTCTGCTTGGCCACTGACGACATAACGTCTTTATAGAGAGTTAGAAGCATGCCGTTTGTAACGGGAAAAGGACAGGGAACGGTGTTACGTTACATTGTGGTACACCCCTAAACCCAGCTACAACACCTTGGGTTTCTTACAAAGATGGTCTTCTGTGATGGGCCTGTCCACCAGGGGGTGCTGTTGTATTTAAAGTGTTAGGTCGTTTATGTATTAATTCTACAATTTATCACATATCTTATTTTTACATACAGGGTGTTGTGTAACTGTTGCCCATCTATTTTCAAAGACTTCTGACTCCTCGAGTGGGATGTACGGATGCATCCATGCGTGAGAAACTAACCGTTGCCAACGCTGTTCTTCAAACGGAGGTTATGGAAAAATACAGTCAGTCTTTAACGGTATGTGTTAGGTACAAATATGTGAAAATAAATGTATGAAAAAAAATGATGGTAGTACACTGTAGCAAGCCAAAACAAACTCATAGGTTGAAGCCGACCATGAAATCAAACAAAAACACATAGACCTTAAAAGTCAACCCCAAAGTCAACGTGTCCCGACTCAATAGGATGGGATGTGTGATTAGCACATACATTACCCATCATCCATTGCGCATGTGACTCGGCCGCTGTAGGGTGGGTGTGTCGATGGAGATTTGGGAGTTGGAGGTAGACATGCACACTGGAAGGGGGGCATTTAAAGAGTCACACGCAAGTCACACATAAGTAACTAACCAGCATTTCTGGCTATAAATATTCTGAGACGCTGACTCACTGTGCTGTTGGGACGCGAGTCTGAAGCCACTGCATTAGGCTGAAATGTCTCTTATTTTTATTTCTCAATTTATTTTACAAATGCCTCCAATGCTCAGGCCACATAGTTGATATAAATGTATGTCACGTGTATTTGGTGTGGACGCGTTGAGGCAAAACGTCTCGCAATACAGCGAGCGCATGGGTGGCCCCGGTGAGACTCTGACCCCTAACCCGGCCATGTTAATGCCATGCTCTACCGGTTGCGCTAGACAGCTCAAACACGTTTTTTTTCAACACAAAAACTTTCCATTTGTCGACGGTGTCAGCGGCTGTTACTGGTACTGAAGACTGGCCAGGGCGATTTTTTTCATGACAAAAAAAAGAAAATGCTTTTCTCCTTGTCCCTCAGCTACCAGGGGACAATTTCTCTTATCACACTGATTGTCTGCGCTGGCCAGACTCTAGTTTCAACAGGACCGGTTGGTTCCTCTGATGTTGTCTCTGGTTCTGTGTTTTAATTTCAGTGCCTGACTGAGTAAAAAAAAAAAAAAAAAAAAAACCCTACTTAGTAAAACCTGACTGTAGCTGTGGCCATTCAATTATTCCACATTCTCCACTGGCCTAGCAATTTAGCAGACAAAACAACATGGCCACCCAACCCATCCAGGTTTAATTATGAGGGAGTGGGCTGACTGTGTCTGACCTTGACTGGGCCAGAACTGGGCCAGAACTGGGCCAGAACATGGAGTGAACACTTGAGAACGGGCAAAGTGTTCAGAGGAAAAGGCATTGGGGCAGAATACCAAAAGGTACTGGGTTCGATTATCCCCAAGAGCGATCACCTACTCCTACGTGATACAAATTAAACACATTCAATGGACGGATGGAAATTACTAAATTATTCCTTACATATATAAGGAAAAATAGATGTGGCACAACGTGGTCCACCAGAACTAATATTAGCTCACCCAGTAGCCTTCACTGGACCCCTTTGTTCCCCGAACTGCAACTTACTAAATCAGCATATCTAGTGTCCTAGACAGCGCTGGACATTGTAAATTCAGCGAACAGATTTGTCTTCCGCCAAGATTAACCGTGATGGACATTAGGCCGCAGCGCTGATTGGCTAGTTGACATGCATGGAGCAAGGTCCAGCTTGACGGATATATTAGGCCTGGGTGTCGCCATTACAACCATCTGCCTTCTTCCAGCGGAGGCAAAGCAGGCTAACAGAGAAAGTGTGAATTTCGCTCTTCCAGGCCTACTTAGCGTATAGCGTCTTAATAATAATAAAAATAATAACGTATTTAGATTATAGTGAGGTTATGTTTGAAGGGTGGGGTCCAGAGGGCATAGCACCAATGTCTTCTGTTGGCTCATCTTCTCAAGGGATATCATATTTGGATGCCAAATTCGGCCTCTTATCTGTGATAGAGGCGTCTTCAGTGACAGAAATTAAAATGTTGAGGCGCAGTGGTGGTGCCAGCAGTTTGTGGCCACACACAGTTTTACGGTGCCAAGTGCTTATAGCTGCTTATAGCTTTTAGCTTCTGCCATAGGCAAAACCAATGTTAGCTTACTAATCACCAGGCTGTGGATTAATGGTTACTGTTTAACAATTAAAATTAATGAGTTGGCGCCACTAATACATTTATTTACATTAGTCATCCTTTGGTAAATCCATTTATATTTAAGACCTGTCCGAAACCCTTGATTTAATGGACAACGACAACTTTAAAAGGTTCACAAGGCAACAGACATGAGGTAGTTGAAACTAAATGCCCCAAATACATCTTTTTCATAGTAGATGCAGGTTATTTGCTACCTGGCATAGTTGGTGTGTGTCCAAACTTAATATGATTCTTGTCGTTTATTGGTGGTTGGCAGCATGGACGTCGTTAGACCTGGGCATTCAGGGCTATAGCCCCGGATCTTTTGGGAATAGCCCCGGATCTCTGTGCCATGAAATAAAAAATAAAATAAAAATATATATATATGTACAAAATAATACTAAAAATAAAGAAACTTTTTTTTTTCCTTACATAAAAAAATAAAATAAAAAAAAAAAATAAAAAAAAATATATATATATATATATATATATATATATATATATATATATATATATTATTTTAAACAAAACTATATTCTGTATGCATCACCTGTTTCCTTGAGGTGATTACATTTATAATCACTTTATTCGGGCTGACCAAGCTGACCTTTTACTGTCATATCTCATATCATAGTGTTCTGTTCCTGAGTGGTCTTCACCATTCATCCCTTTCCCTAGTATGGACCCACGGTCCACCCCAGATCATGGGTGTGTGTGTGTGTGTGTGTGTGTGTGTGTGTGTGTGTGTGTATATAAATATATCAAGTAACCTATGTCCCCTACATCCCTCTAGAAAGAACATGCATTCACAACATGTGTGCATGATCCCATCATTGCGCACAGTGCATTAAGCCCTGTGTTGTTGTCCCATCATGTTGGTTCATTTCCATTCAGACATTTCGTTGCTGTGTCACTTTAAAGCCGAGCCGTGGCCGTGTTTGTGTTTACCTCTCCTCCCTGCACACGTGGGCAGGGAGAGGCCGAGCTGGGGAGGGAGGGGAGGGGAGGGGAGGGAGGACATCGGATTACAGCCCCACGTTGCTGAACGACCAGCATCCCCCCCTGGACCACAACAACGGTACCGCTGTAATATCGACACACAGAGAGAGAGAGGGAGAGAGGCTGTTTTACAACCTGACTGACTGTTTAGCTCGGTGCCAGTGCGCCACTGCTGTCGTGTGTGTCCACAATGTCCGACGCGCAGACGCAAGAGGACACGCTTTACGGTAAGGGGCGCAACTCCAGTTTACCTGATCACGTGCCCCCCCCCCCCCACACACACACACACACACACACACACACTTCGACATCTTTCATACCCTTTAATATCCCAACCGCACATTTTAGGGCCCGTGTTTTGGCTGTATGTTGGGAGACTGATATACTATTAGGCCTTCATCCGCATGGCGCACACACACACACACACACACACACACACACACACACACACACGGGCTATAAAAAGGGACGCCGCAGGTAAAGAGGGCGCCGGCAGGTTTAGCGGTAATTGCTGTTGCCACCGACACCCCGTCGCTGCGTAAAGGGATTTTGGCCATGACTCACCTGTTCGCTGTCTGTGTAAGCCAATTAAACGGTGCAGATGTCCCTCCTGACGCACACCATCATGGGCCGCAGTGCACACACACACACCGACTGGGTGCTGCGTACTTAATGGGGATTATGGTGTGATTGACAAAAATTGTTACTGAAGGAAATGGAGAAGAAAAAAATGACATTGAATGTGTCCTACTCAATATAAAATCAGAGGTCAATAGACATGTCACCCAGGCCACTCAGGGGTACCATTGTTTTTTTTGGCTGGTGGTGAAGGTCTGCCTGAGCCGCTTGCATATTTTGACCAGCATTTGGCCGGTCACATGATGATGCTGGTGCTGATGCTGTGCCCTGTGTCCATAGATAGTATTGTAGAATCGGTGAAAGCTTGAATTCTTCGGTTGCTGCTGTTTCCATGAATGACTACAGTAGATGGATGGACGGTGTTGTTGCACAGGGACGCGTTGGTACAGAACAGTAGCTCGGCAACAAAAGGAAAGAAAAAAAACACACACACACACACAAGTGTGTTATGTTATGTAATACCAGGCTCACTCTGGGAAATTAAGTAGGGCAATGGCACAGTTCTTCTCCTGCACCAGCCTCCTTCCCTGCCCTCCTTCCCTCCCCTCCTTCCCCCCCCCCTCCTTACCTCTCTTTTTTCCCCCCGCTTTTCTCCATTTACCGACAGCTCTATCTCCAAGCCGCTGTTTACATAATGACAGCGTGTCATAATCCAGAAGAGAAAGGGATATAACTGATGAGATGCAATGGGAAGCAAAAGGATGACCTGGAGGGGTGGGGGGGGGGGGGGGAGCAGGTGTTGACACTAGTAGTAGTGCTGGTTATCTCAGAGAGAGTGAGATAGGCAGAGCTTGATGTGGGGGGGGGGGACATGAGGGAGGATGAGAAGGGAGTGAAAAGCTAATCTCAAACTGAAATAAGATATTACGTAAGCGCGCTCCAGCATTGCTAGACGTGCTCTGTGTTGGCCTCCGTGTTTGTGTCCTGCGTTGTGAAGGCATGTGCACGTTATAGTGTGTGTGTGTGTGTGTGTGTGCATGCGCTTTCTTGTATGTGCTTGTGCCAATAAACACAATGTAGTTTGGGCTACCAACGTCAAATGTGACGTATAGTGCGTATAGTGACTGTATGTATATATGTATTCATGCAAAGGCAAATACTTATGGATGAATAATGATAAAGCCCATTGTGTCGTTTTATTTTTTGCCTGACTTTCGATTACATTTTTTAATTGAAAATCTCTTATCACTGCATTCGTTGATGAGCTACTGTTTACTATTTACTATTCAGTCATTTAGGAGACGCTTTTACCCAAAGTGCCTTACAGTGAATTCAGATATCGTACATATCGGCGCAGGGAGGGGGTTAGGACGCCTACAAGTAGGCCGTGGACATTGGGGATAGGAACCCAGTACCTTCAGACTGGGATTTGAACACCCTAGTCACCCCAATGTTTAAATTGTATTATACTTCCAGGCTCCTGGGTGGAGGTGGAGGAGCTGATGGTGGCGGTGAGTCGCAGGGAGAGTCTAACCGGACCTCAGGACTCTTCATCCTCCGCCCTGCAGGGGGAGCTAGAGAGGATCCTGCTGGAGGCTCAGCTGGAGTGTGAGCGTTACAGAGACAGGTAAAAAAAATAAAATAATGATGTACAAACAGTGGACGCATCGTTACACTTGCTGGAGGTTAGGGCCAGTATGCAGCAGTATTTTGCACCAGTATGCAACAGTATTTTGCACCAGTATGCAACAGTATTTTGCACCAGTATGCAACAGTCTATGGTAATGGATACTGGGCTCGCTAGAGCATATACTGCAGAAGCCATCCATGGTGGCTAAATACATCCGCTTCTGTTGCTTGACTGTGCTTTACCGCATGCTACTCTGCAGCGATTTCAGCGAGTCTTTATTAAATGTCGTATGAAATTACCTAATTACCCAGAATGCACCATGTGTAGCGGCGCCAGACCTTCTGCTCCACCATTTGTTACCAATCTCATGTTCCCGCTTCCCCAACTTCCTGTCCAGCTGTCAGTCACTTTCTGTCATTCCAACAAAACAACAGCCTGGCCTTTTTTTCAAACTGTCAGTCAGAAAAGCGACGTTCAACGCACTCAGCCTTTTTCATGACCCAAGAGAAAGGAAATATTTTCTACATTTATTGAGGAATGACTGACGAGTCATCAGTCCATCAGTCATTTTATATGCCCTCACAAATCCTAAGCCGTAGCTTCATAGGAAGAATTTATCCACAATGTTATTATGGGATTATCAATTCGCATGCTACAGCTCATTTAAATAAGTCAATTTTTTTTAACAAAAGTTGTAAATATTTAAACAGGCTGTTTTGGAGTTACATTACACGGGCTGGTGGTTGCGGAAGATGATTCAGTGCTTTTGAATGCGTCCTGTTTGAATATTGGACACAAATTTGCTGTTTGTACTGATAATTTCTCCCCGTATAAATCCATTACTAAAGTGAATGGTGAGCCTATTTGATGTTTTCATATGCATTAGATACCCCTAATGCAAAACTGCAAAATTGAAGCCCAAATTGAAACACAATTTCCATAAAAAATAATCTATATTATCACCTTTTTTTAATTTGATGAATAAACTCATATTTAAATATTTTCCCATCCAACAAAGTATTCCAGACATTGAAAAAGAAAGTTCAGTCCATATATAGCCTAGCAACAGGCTAACACACTGCTGGCTACCATGTTTAGGCCCTTTTTCACAATCCAACACAAATTGGACAGAACAAATCATATTCTATCTCTGTTTTGTCCCAGGCTGTAATCCAGTTCCACGTGCAGATAGGCCGACCGCATACTACTAAAGATACGCTCCGAATGTAATTTCATGTTGTCATTAAACTCGTGCATGTACTTCTAAAAACCAGCGCTGAACCGTGACAAAGGGGAAAAGATGGAGTAATAAAACGCACCCAGCAAGCTATCTCGGCAAGCTTTGTACACGGAGGTGTTTGCTTGTTCATCCGCCGTGTCCTTGTTCCTGTGCTAAAGACATAACTTCCTGTGCACCCAATATTTCACACCACTGGTCACACCCAACAAAATGAGCAAGGTGACAAAAAGCTCCCCGGCGTCTTCATTGGGCGTGAGCAAGGGGGGTTTTCTCTTTATATGCTAATGTTTGTATTCCCATTGAAAAGAATGTGCCATCTGTACATAAAAAATATATATACTGCTGACCCCAGAAAGACATAATGAGTCAGCACTTTGATTCCACTTCAAGTACTGGTGATATATCTGTTTATAGGATGAGCAAAATGTAAATTCATGCTCAAAGCCGCGTATAAACCACATCAGCTATATTTGTGTCTCTGAATACCGACCCCTTAAATTAAATATAACAATTGTCTTGTTTACGCCGGTTGTTCTGGTGAGTGGGATGGAAATACGGGAGCGCTGCATACTGTGGGTGGACCAGAGGTGCAGGTTTTAAAGGGGTCCATTTGTTCTGCCCAGTCCTCCACAGGGGGCGAGTCCCCCCCAAAGCACAGGGTCCCCCCGGCCGCCCAGCGACCCGGACAGCGACTGCATCACCATACAGGTATTCCTCAATCACTCTTCAAAATAAGAGAATTTGCTTTTAATTTGCCTTTTTTGAAATGACAATTTCAATAATGTTTATATATTTACATGCATTTCTTTTTTGTAGATTTTACCAGATCTTACCAGACACACATTTGTCATCTTGGTTTGATAAAGTACATATTATCTTATCTTATGCTTTGAATGTTGTATACACTAATAGACTTGTGATAATAGGGTAATTATCTATCATATATTGTGATAATGGCCATGCTTCTTATTTCACTTCCAGGAAGAAACAGACAGGAGGGTGGACACTGACTGGGTGTGGGACTGGTCAAGTAGACCTGAAAACGTGCCACTAAAGTAAGACTTTAAATGTAAATCGTTGCATTTATATAATTATTTATTTAGCGCTTGTCACACACACACACACACACACACACACGCGGCTTAAAAAACGGCATGCGCTATATGTTATCTGTCTGTCTCCCCGTCCCTCCGTCCAGAGAGTTTGTGTTCCAGCACCCCAAACAGCAGGGCTCCCTGAGCGTGAGGAAGACAGACGTGATGAAGAGGGGGATCTTCTCCTCCGACGTCCTCCTCATCCTAATCCCGTCGCTGCTCGCCTCCCATCTCCTGACGCTGGGAATCGGGTGAGAAATGAACCATCGTAAACAAATGAACACACTGCTCTTGTCATGCAGCGTATGCTGACCATGTGGGGGCCGTGTCTGTCTCTGTAGAGTCTACATAGGGAAGCGGCTGGCTGCGTCCACCACCAGCACCCTGTGACTGATGTGCTTTAAGGGGGGGGCGGAGTGCACATTCTGACCAATCAGGTTGTAGCGCCGTCGCTCTGGATCTCTATCTGCACTTTCACCCACACTCCCCCCCCCCCCCCCCCCCCCCCCCCCCACACGTCATTGTCAAAGGGGCAACTATAGGTCCTTGTACCTCTCTCTCTCTCTCTCTCTCTCTCTCTCTCTGTGTACACCCATCTGTCCACCCTCTGTGTTTCTGTCAAGTCAGTGTCTGTCTGCCTGTGCTTGTTGTAGTATTGTCGAAAGAGAGAGTTGATGTTTCCAAGTCAGGTTCCAGGTCCCTGTGTTTTTTTTTCCCCCCCCAAAGTTAGTATTGTTATAGTATAGTATAGTATAGTAAAGTTATTTATAAAGGATATACACAAGACTAGGTGGGAACAGACTCTATGGAATGACGTTTGTGGTGTAAATGTAATGTATTGTTGTTTGCACAGATGCTGTATCTTACGTAGAATAAGAATGACGGTTGAAAAAAAAAAACCAAATACTTTGTGGTTGCGTCTCCTAAACTGTTAACTGTTAACAATACTATTAAACGTTAAACGTCACTCCTCACAACTTGTGTATGCGTTTATTTGACCTCTCATTCTTACCTTTCTAATCCATTTCTCTTCTGTAGAACATTTGTTCTGGCAGTGCACAATATACATATTATATTACCATCGATGCGTCACCCACTTACTATAAAAGAAATGGTAATATTTCATTAATATATCCTGTCATAGAAGACAAAATAGACAAAACCTCAAAATAAGTGAGTCCCTGGGGTACCGGAACAGCTATCGCCGACAATGCGGTAAAGCATCTGTTTAAAACCCTAATTTCTTTCCCATTCAGGGACAGCATGATTGTAAATCAGCTTGTGTGTGTGTGTGTGTGCATGTGTGTGTGCGTGTGCGCATGCGTGCGTGTGCGTGTGTGTGTGTGTGTGTGTTGTATCAGCGTGGTGTTGAAACACCAAGTCGGAGCTGTAAAGCCTCTTTACAGTAACCGTATGACATCACACCGCTGCTTCTCTTCTCCCCATCTGGCTCTGTCATCTCTTACCTCACCTCACCAGACTCCCTCTGCTTCCTTTTGTTGTCTTTGGTTTTAACAAGCTGCTGCTGCTCCGTCAGGGAATCAGGGGAGTTTGACATTTTATTGCGTACCAGGAACACAAGACACCCCCCCCCCTCCCCCCCCCACACACACACCTACCCTGCTATACATGAAATGACAACACTTAGGGACTACAAAGGGACAGCGAATGTCATGTTGTGTCGTAGCGTCTATTGAGTAAAGAAATAGACAAGGGCCAGACCAAGCCACAGGAGTTTATCAGCCACTATGTTGTGGGTGTGGTGTTTGTTTGAAGTGTGTGTGTGTGTGTGTGTGTGTTGAGGGTCCTGCTGGGGTTGCATTACTACCTCTCAACACGCCCAGCGCTGACAATGCAAGAAAAAAAAAAACAGGGGGGAGCTTTCTTGGGGGAAAAACACCAAAACAGCTGGACTCTATTCACACTCAATCCCTCACACGTCTCTCCACTTTGTTTCTAATGCTACGTGCGGCGCGTTGTTGCCCTAAGTTATCCCAGGGATGTACTCGAGCGTAATGCTGCCCAGGTCCGTCACAGTCGAGCCAGTGATGTTATGTAACGGAGAGCGTTGAACCCCAGTAGCCCTCCCTTCGGGGGTTGAGGGGAAAATTGGGAACGCTTCAACGTAAAGGCCGTATCGTCGCCCTTTGACCTCGTCTCACTGCAGACAGACAGCCACAGGTGACACTCGGATGCTTTGAAACAGGTTCTCGTATTCACGGCCACACTATGTTGTTCATGTAATATAAGAGCAGGGTTACAGATTTACTTGATTTACTCTACAATTGTAAAGTTGTCATTGTAACATTTGTTAAGGTGGCGTATTCTGTAACTGTAAAGACAATGTACTCTGAAATAGTGGAGTCGATGTATTATTCAATTGTAAATGGGATCTTTTAAAAATGTCGATGTGTTCCCAAATTGTGAAGTCGATGTTTCGGCCAATCAGAGTTGTCCCTTTTTCGCACGACGCCAGGCGTGTTCTCAGTGGCGGAGCTAGACTTTTTTACTTGGGGGGGGGGGGGGGGGGGGGGGGGGGGCAGGGGGGGCCAAAGGTATTTCAGGGGGGCCAGTATATAACAATGACTTTTCAATGCTGCGCGAGTGTTGACGGGGGGGGTGATTGTTGACGGGGGGGGGGGGGGGCGTACGGTCAGAGTGCGGTGCCGCGACAGGGGGGGCACCTGGGGGGGCCAATGAGATTCCGGGCCCCCCCCTGGCTCCGCCCCTGTTCTGTTCTGACTCGAACCGGGTTGCACTTACTTCCGGTCCGAAACACGGAGCTCACCGAGTCGCTCGTACATCTGGGAGAAATTAAGTAATATATTTAAAAGTATTTGACCTGTTAGCTGCTAGCTAGCCTACTTTCCCAACCATCTAAGGCAGTTACAGAATGGAAATGATCGATAACCGATTGGAAATGCGTAAACATTATCAGTCTTAACTTTACCGTTTGAAATTACTTTGAGTTGTTGTTGAGCATTCCTGAGACAGATACTGTCGGACTTTTGATCGGCGAAACGGAAATACAGATAAACCGCTTTGCGGAAAGGCGGAAATGAACTGACGTCACTGTGAAAAGGGCCGCTTCCAGAAACATCTTACATTGTGTGCCAGCCATGATAATAGGGACCGATTCTAATAGTCACAAGTAGTCACCGGTCTAATAGTCATCTACTTATCTAATACCACCCGCCAGTCCGCATGCGGTGTATGTGTGATGCAGTTTGCGTCGCCTCCGCTTTGGCTCCCAGCGCCGCGAGACGTGGGCTAGCCGCACTGGAAGGAGAAGTTAGGTCTAGACATGGTGAAAGACATCCGTTAATTTCCTCAAGTGCTGTTTGGACATCGGGCGGCTGTCTCTCTCTGGGAAAAGCATCATCTGGTGTGTGTGTGTGTGTGTGTGTGTGTAGGGGGGGGGTTGAGAGAAATGGGAGAGGGTCCAGTTTCAAAGAATATGGGCCTGAAGAGGAATGCTTAAGATTCAAACAAGGTCAGTGGATGAAGCGGAGCTCACGACTTTAGCACATGTGGTCAACCTCCGCCGCAAGGTCTGTGACGGGGTACGAGACATGACAAAATATGACACGCACGCACTTCTGTATGCAAACTATGAAGACAAAATACAGCTTACAGAAATTGGTGAAAATGATGCAAAAAAGATTTGTCGATTGCACCATTTATGCATAATGTACACATTTACATTTATTAACATTTGTATTGTTATCACGACGATTGCTGTAGTAAATTTGACACACGTTGTTCAAAGTGATGCACTGCCGCGTTCAAAATGATGTCATCACTTATAGACGTTATGCAGAGTTACGCACAAATGTTTAACCGCAATCGTCGATGATAGTCACCATCCCCCCCCCCCCCCCCCCCCCCCCCCGATGTTTTTGCGTTGCCCTTTAATCGCCCGACCGTTTAATTTCCCCAAACAGGCAGGAGAGAGAAACCGCCGTCCGTCCCTTTCGCACGCGTGCACCCAACGGTAAACATCTAACGGTGGGTTCCTGTCGCGTACACACACACACACACACACACACACACACACACACACACACACACACACACCCAAACACACACATCTGCCTGAATCCGCACGAATCCAGGATGCCAGATCGGATACCGGGAATGAGTAATAATAGCTTCCATCTGGCACCTCGTCCCCACGGCCTTGTTTCCCCCCCCCCCCCTGTATTCCTGGTAGTCCTCCATCAGGCCCAGAGTCACGCTGGCACAGCCCTCGCTCTGAACTGTATCTGCACAAATGACCCACTGTGCTCCGTTTCTTCGGCGCCACGGCCAAGACCAGAGCTGCTCCAAGCCAGTAGCGGCAGGCGTGGCTCAGCGGCGCCAAAGTCCATACGATTAATGACGTGCTCGCTTGATTTGATGGAGGACTAGTAATGTAAATAGGGCTGCCGGCGGCGTTTCTTTCCCTCTATGTTTTGTTGAGATTCCCGAATTGAAATATATAGTCAGCAGAGGTGAACCATTGTGTGTGTGTGTGTGTGTGTGTGTGTGTGTGTGTGTGTGTGTGTGTGTGTGTGTGTGTGTGTGTGTGGAGCAGCAGGGGGGGGGGGGGGGGTCATCCCAGCGAGGGTGAGGACGTCTAGCGCAGGGTGTCGCTGGGCGCTCTGAGTCAGCGGTCGGGGAGGAGGAGGACTGAGCCGAAGCAGATGGGGGAGATCTGCGCTCTCAGGGGGGGATGATCTCAGAGGAGTTTGTGTTAACCTCACCGAAAACCACTTCTACCGCTGCCCCCCCCCCCCCCCGAAGGGACGACGACGTCATGCCGTACCGTCGGATATACGCCGCCGTCCCGTCGGAGTCGAGCTATTCCTGAGATTACGGTTGCACACCTGTCATCACTCTCTCTCTCTCTCTGTGTAATCCTTGTGGGTTTTTTTTTTTTTCTTCAGATTGTGTTACACTGTGCACAATTGCAACTATTTTGAGCGGTTTCACAGATGGCTGAGAATTCGGTAGTTTTTCAAATCCGATTTCCAGATAAATTCGACCGATTCTACTGTAGCCTAACAAAGTGTACCTTTTTTATGTAACTAAAACATACACATTATATGCATGCACTTAACTGAAAGTGATGTCATTTCTTATTCAGGGGTTTAGACGCTCTCAAATTCATAGGCCAGGCCAGATCCATCTACATTTCAAAGGCATTTCAAATCATCATTATTATTGCGTGCGGCATCGCGATTAAAGTTTCCCTTTTACTCGAATCGACCGCTGAAATATATTATCTTTGGACCCCAAAAAAAACACCTCATGTATAATTTAAAGTCATGCCTATAAATTCATCCAAAGGGCAGAGTGTGCCGACGAAATAGCCGGGCGGCTCGGTAAGCAAGAACAATTTATTAAGCCTCCCTGTTAGCTTCAGACGGAGATGTCGTCAGGGACTAATAACAGAGACGCAACCCGACGTTTTTGGGGGGTTTAAGGAGTCGGTTCGCCCGCTTTCCTCCGGATTGGGTTTTTGTCCCGTGTGTAATTGACTCGGTCTGCTCACACACCGCTGACCGAGTCTAGGCAACGCAACCCCAGAGGCTAACAAGCGGTGAGCAGAACGTAGACACTGTGTCATGTTGTGAACCTCAACATCCGACCTCAGCATCCATCCACGCAACACTGCTGGTGTTGATGAGACGCTTGATGGGATGGCTGCTGAAACTGTATTTCTAGACTCTCTAGCGGTATTTATTTGTAAGCAAAATGAAGCTTAAAAGGAAAAAAAGCAACACCGGACAAATAAGTGCAGGAATGTAGTTTTATACCGTAACCTCTTACTAAAAGAGCAAAGAGCTTTTCCTTTGGTTATACAGATGAATAACCACAGATTAATGGCAGAACATATGCTATGAGTCAATTGACCACCCTTTTATATGCAATTACTTTCTTATCCAATTACGGCGACCTCTTTTTTCTTATAGGTCCGTGGTTTAAAAGCCACCCACCAGAAATCACCCGCTAATAACCTAAGGAGAAACTAGCCACTGATAGAAAAGCATTTGTGCAAACTGTATACAAAGAAATAGAAAATATACTTCGCCTCTTGTCTTTTGTGTAACCCATTACCAAAAACACCCCAGTTATACGGACCAATACAGACCTTGATGGCAGCCTTTCACACCAGGATGAAACCCAGCCGCCCCTCCAGCTCATCTCCTACAGCAGACAGGCAGACAGACAGACAGGCAGACAGACAGACAGACAGACAGACAGACAGACAGACAGGGTCTCGGAGACAACAGGAATGCGGGTCCGAGAGCCAGCCAGCCCATGGCTGATCTCATTAACCACATCATGACGTGATCGTCCCGGACTCTCCAGCGAACCCTTGGATCCGGGCCATTCCTGGCTCCTCGTAGAGCGAGAACATTGGGAAGGGGGGGGGGTGTGATCACTATGTGATCCAGAAGAAGAGGTCAGAGGTCAACAAGAATCGATCCAAACCAAGCTGGGCCGGTGTGTGTGAGGGGAAACTAGGAATCTGTTTGTTTGGTTGGTGGTTTGTTTCTATAGATACCGGTATCTTATTTTAAACATAGAGAAGCAGCGCTTCATGTTGCTCAAACACAGTGTTGTTTATCACCAATTGAGGATTTCAATCACTACTTTACCAGACATCATTTTTCGGGAGGTCTTCCAGAACAAAAAATCAATCATAAAGCCCCACAGAGCCGTGATAACTTCATAACTTAATTGGCACGAGGTAAAGTTCAACCTTCAAAAACGACCCGAAAAAGAATTCGGGGAAAGGCGAACACACCATGAAGAGCGGAGGTCATCGTTTCTGATGTGTACCTCTGGTGCCAGACGTGCTGCCAACGTAACAGACGACCACCTCCAGGCTCCCATAAGCGGAGCAGCCTGATCCTTTGTCGGCTGCTTAACGTGGGCTTGTTAAGGTTCCTGGGCTCCTTAACGCCCCGGTTCCTTCCTGCCCCGCCCAGAAGAGGAGGAAGCAGAGGAAACATGGCCGGCGTGTGTGCGTGTGTGTGTGTGTGTGAGTGTGTGAATGTGTGTGCGAGTGTGTGTGTGTGTGTGAGCGTGTGTGAATGTGTGTGTGTGTTTGCCTTTCACTCTCTGAGAGAGTGTGTGTGTGTGTGTGTGTGCGTGCGAGTGTGTGTGTGTGTGTGTGTGTGTGTGTGTCTGAGAGAGTGTGTGTGTGTGTGTGTGTGTGTGTGTGTGCTTGTGCATGTGTTGTGTGTGTGTGTCTTTCCAACCACAAAATCAACCGGCATTATAAACTGTTTACTTTGTTTTATGTTTTGGGGAGGGGAGGGGGTGTAGTGTGGAGGGAGGGGGGGGAGTGTAGTGTGGAGGGGGGGGGGGGGGGGGGGTGTATATTTCCACAATGGGTAAAACATGAGTCAGTTGACCGCATAGGACACCCAGTGTTTGTGTGTGTTTGTGTGTGTAGGTGTATGTGTGTGTAGGTGTGTGTGTGCGTGTCTGTGTGTGTGCGTGTCTCGGGGTGTGTGTGTGCGTGCGCGCGTGTGTGTGTGGTGGAAAGTGTTTCCGAGGCCTGCGTGAGTGTGGGAGTGCGGCGCGGCGGCAGCCAATGCAAGAAGGAGTGATCTCCCCCCCAGGTCACTCCTTCTCACCATGGGGCCGTCTGAGGAAGGTTTTAAAGAAGGGAAGGGTTCTGGTTCCATGACGCTCCTCCCTTCACTGTTCTCCTCCACACACACACACACACACACACACACAAACACTCACACACACACATGCATAGGCCTCTACACACATGTATGCAGGGCAACACACACACACACACATAAACACACACACAGAAAACTTCAGCAGCGGCTGTTAGGCTCAGCTCGACAGTTTCTTTTTTCTTCTCCCCGGTTGTAACGTTGCGAGGAGCTCTCACACACACGGACCGCAACACCCAGGAGAGAGGAAGATACACCGGAGCGGGCCGCCGCCGCCGCCACCGGCCGCTTATCGTGACGCTACCGACCCGACCCGGAGGGAGAAAATGGGGTGGATAACTGTGATGATCGCCGTGGTCACGCAACTCATCTCCATGCTGGGCTTGCATGCGGAAGCCCAGGCTTCAGGTGAGTGTTGCACGAAAAAATGTTACATGTCAAATTTTCAGGGGTACGTTTTTTGGGGGGAAAAAATTGAGAAGAAATACAATCGCTACGGTGTAAATAAACGCACAAAAACTAGTCAGTTGTACGGTGATTGCAGCGAGCAGATTTTTTAGAAAGGGAAACAATCAAGGTAAAATGGTGTACAGTGGTTTTGACATGCCCGCTGTTTGAATGCAATTCTCAAATTTCAAATCCGTCTTTTTTTTTTTTTTATCCCCGAGATCCAGGCTATCCTTCTGCGACATTATCTGTCTAATAACAGTTTTATAGCTCAGCCCTGCGGTGTTTTACCTATTAACTGAGAACAGCTGAGCTCCTCACACACATAATGTATCCAGCAGACGCTGTTATAAAAGCATTAGGTTGTATTACGTTTCGGCCCAAAGACCTCTAGCACTGAGACGTGGACAAATAGCATGTGATACTTTTGATGGAAATGTATATTGCAACTTTAATTTCTTTAATTTATGCCATGAAATTGCAATTTGATGCTTTTTTGCTTTTTGACGCCCGTTGCGGTTTGAACACCGTGAATCACTATAACTAAATACACCCTAATAAATTATAGTGTGTGGGGCATACACTACAAGACAAGTAGCAGGTTCTAGTTCTAGTAGCGGTGGGCAGGATGGGGGGGGGGGGGGGCACTGCATGGCTTTACAGAGCGATGCGGCGCTGGGGGGCGCTGTTTAAACTGAGTGACACACACATGGGAATAATCACCACTGGTGTGCGCATTAGATAGACGTTTGAGGGGACCACATCACACACACACATATACATATACACACACACACACACACACACACAGACTCACATGCACACACACACACACACAAATATGCACACACACACACACACATTTTGTTGATTCACACTCATGTACATGCACACTCACACACCCAAACACACGCACACACACACACACACACACACTAACATAACTGGGCAAAGTAACAGAAATGACTCCAGGGACAGAATATCTCTCTTTATACTACTCAATTATTCTGGTTATGGTTGGCAATGGCTGCATGGTGTTATATAAAGCAAGCATAAGTCCAAAATAATTAATTTCACAACCTGCACCATTTCTTACTGCCTGCACGACTTTGGATAATTGAATTTTATGATGTCAATGTGGATGCAGAGCAATTTTTATATTATACCCAGTAAAAAGCTCCCACCATGCAAAATCATAACATGATATAAGCAGAGCACTAAAGCATATTTTAATTTAGCCCGCGCGTTTAATGATATAGGGGTCCCGCGCAGTTGCTTAAGCAGAGGCTCGGCTTTAATAGGTCTCTTCAAGATGGATCTCCCTGGGATCTGAGTGACGTCCTTTAATGTAGCGTGAAGTTAAGGTTAACCCGGGAGTGAAACGAGAGACACTTCACTTTCTCACAATGCCTTTTGCCAGAGGACCTGACCCCACGAAGCCTTCAAACTGGGTGAAATACTGCAGTGTGTGTGTGTGTGTGTGTGTGTGTGTGTGTGTTTTTATGTGTGTGTGTGTGTGTGTGCCGTCGTGTGCATCGTACATGCATCCATCCATTTTAAAACTGCTTTATGGGGGTAGTGACTAAAAGACAAAGCGCGGGAACGTTATTCATCTGAGTTATTTTGTTAGCGCGGCAACAAGTAATGGGCCCCGGTCTCGTTGAGTCAGGCAGGGCTCTATGTTTGTCTAATGCTCCGCTACAACCACGACGAATGCTAATACCTTAGCCATAAATAACCCCCCCGTCGCCCCCCCCCCCCCCCCCCCCCCCCCCCCGGCTCCCCTCCTTTCGTTTTGGTTGAAGTGAGCTTTCGCAAAACAAAACAGCGGGGTGATAGATGACCTGTTTTTTTGGCGTATAGCCGGGGCCCTAAAGAGGGACTTCATCTTGAAACATATTGGGCTGCGGGTTACAGGACAGCAGCATGCACGCATGCATGCATACATGCATGGGTGGCTGATGATTAAAGGCAAAAAAGAGACGGTTGTTTGTCTTGGGGGGTGGGGGGGGGGCGGGGGATTCGGCTCTGCAATCTTGGCTGGGGATAGGGTCACTTTCTGGGAGCATTTGGGAGCAATTTGGTCTCCCTCGCCACCAGCTGGCTGCACGGAGGGGGGGGGGGGGGGGGGGGGGGGGCGCTTGTATATTCACGCCGTGTTCAGGCGGCGGACTCGAAATTCATCGCACGGCCTCCGCGCTCGCTCGCCTCCCGAGTCACTTTATTAAAGGCTCTGACCCTGAGCGCTAAAAGGCCGCGATGCCTCATGTCTCTTTTCGCTTCCCCCGTTCTCATTCTGCATGCGCGCGCACGCACACACGCACACACACACACATATTGGTACACGCACGCACACACACACACAAACACACATACCGGCACGCACACGCACGCACACACACACACACACACAAACACACATACCGGCACGCACAGGCACGCACACACACACACACACACAGACACTTAAAGACGTATGTGTAGGTTGACGGGCCAAAACGTATGCGAAATGAATACAGCAGTTGAAGCAAGTGGAGCGATATAAACTTCATCCATACTTTATTGTATCTCCAATGTGAAGTGCGCCGGACGCCAGACCGCCGGACGCCCTTGCACAGAGGCCACCGCCCGTCCGACGGAAAACGTATAAACGGAAGAGGCGGCGCGAATTCCGTTTTGTCATTCCGACAATGATGATCATGATCGATCGCCCGTGTCCGAATTAATCACACCTCTGCCCCGTCCATCCGTCCCCGTCGCCAGTGTATGACCTGCTCACCTCGCCTGATTGCCTGCCGGACCTGCTCCAGGGGGGGCTGGCCGAGCAGCTGGTGAACGAAGCCTTCATCCTGACCACCTTCAAGCTGCAGCCCAAGACGGGAACCACCGTCTTCGGCCTGTACAACCCCCGGGACAACAGCAAGTACTTTGAGTTCACCGTCATGGGGAAGCTCAACAGAGGTGAGGACAACGTCTATACCCTCCTAAGCTATGCGTGCTGTATTCCAGATTCCTGTATTGCTAGAAACTGGTTTCTGTTCACGTCCGCGCTGTGCCGACGACAGGTGATATACTGCTGTTGTACTTTCTACTGGCAAATGTACTTATTGTGTGCGTGTGCTTTGGACAAGAGCTGAATGCCCTAAATGTGAATGTAATGCAAATGACAGACTGGGTTGAACAGTGGAGGTAGTGGATGGTGATGATGATGATACGGAGGTCGGGTGTGTTTATGTTTTTCACCAACGCCGCCGTCGCCGTCGGATCGCAGTTTGATTCATTTCCATTTCTCGTCACTGGATCCATTATGTAACGTGGATCTCAATTCTCCCCACTGCTGCATTATTAACGCAATCAATCAAACGGTCTCATTTACATGAAATACCGTGACTAATTACACATTCGTCTTGTGCCCCCCCCCCCTCCGCATCCCTCTGCCCCTATACCAAGCCGTGCTGCGCTACCTGCGAAGTGACAGGCGGATGAGCTCTGTGACCTTCAACAACCTGCTGCTGGCCGACGGCCAACGCCACCGGCTGCTGTTTCACCTGAAGGGGCTGCGGCAGCAGGGGACGGCGAGCATGGAGCTGCATCTGGACTGCAAACTGGTGGAGACGGTGAGGGACCTGCCGGCCGTCTTCCAGGGCCTCCCGGCCGGCTACGGCGTGGTGGAGCTCAAGGCCATGCAGGCCAAGGACCAGGTGGGTGGAAGTCCCTCATCCGTCGTCACGGTTATGTCGTTGTTCTTGTCGTCGTCAGGCGTGGCGGTCGTGCTTTTCGGCAGCGTCGGCAGTGGGGATTCGCCGGCCTACTGCACATTAGGTGTAATAAAGTTAACAAGCCTCTTGAACCCGATCAACGTAATGGCGGCTTCTAAATTCGCTTGTAACTGCGCTGCAAATGTAACACATTAGCGGCTTTTTGCCTGTGATTACTTCTGCAAGGAGAGCTTGGAGGAGCTGAAGCTGGTGGTGGGGGACACCTTCGAGAACATCGCCTCGCTGCAGGAGTGCCACTTCCAACAGAGGGACTCTGTGCAAACCCTGGGTAAGATTTCCTTAAAGCAACAACCGCCGTTTCCCCGAGTGTTCAACCTAGAACAAACAACCTCAAATAATCTGCGTTTATTATGGTTGCAACCTGAGAAACGGGCTCTGCAAACACACTTGTACAGCTTAAGTTGAACAGAGTACACTCTCTTTCTTTCTTTCTTTCTTTCTTTCTTTCTTTCTTTCTTTCTTTCTTTCTTTCTTTCTTTCTTTCTTTCTTTCTTTCTCTCTCTCTCTCTCTCTCTCTCTCTCTCTTTCTTTCTTTCTTTCTTTCCATTTCTTTTCTCCCAGGGGTCAACACGAAACAGCTGTCCAATCAAATGCTGGACTTAACCAAGGTGATTAACGAGCTGAAAGACGTCCTCATTCAGCAGGTGAGTGCCGGCCCTTTAACTCCGCCAGACCGCTCCGTCGCCAGACTCTTGACCCCTCTGACCTCCCCTGAATGCTGACTTGACTACACACATAAACATTGTGTGTTGTGTTGTGTCGTGTGTGTGCGACCTTTCCTCCAGGTTAAAGAGACCTCATTCCTCAGGAACACCATCTCCGAATGCCAGGCCTGCGGTAAGAACATATTTATAGGGTGTATTTACGCCCTCATAAAACACCGACAGCAAAGGTCCTGATGATTAGCGCCGCCATAGTTTAGATTTGTTCCCTAGGACATCCTTTTAACATA
>JAOPHQ010001458.1:27500-37500 GCA_030340625.1 Merluccius polli
TATGGTGCCATCGCAGAGTTTGAATAATGTGGGCTCTGGGAAAGCAGCAATGCTCTTCCCTGAGGGCCTTCCACTGTAGCTGTAGTGAGTTATGGACTGTGTTCATCCTGCATTTAGCTAGAGCCAACTAAAATAGTGAGCATTACTATTTAGGTTTTTTTGTAGGCTTTTATATGTAGGCTACGGCACAATGGAGATCGAACCCAGTACCATTCGATCGGGAGTCGAACACCCGAGCCACGACAGCATCGTTACCGTCATCAGATGCACGTTACAATGTTTCATTACGATGATTGTTACACTGTGAGACAATATTAGCTGTTGTAAATGATCATTTTTCACCAACTGTTTTGACTGATGACCTGTAGGTCTGAAGAACTTCTTGGACAACTGCCAGCATGTCCAGAACCGAGACCAGGTGGACCGGGATGGGGACGGCGTTGGAGACGCCTGTGACAGCTGTCCGGATATACCCAACCCAAACCAGGCAAGACGACCGCAGAACCAGCCAGCAAAGGAATCAGATTAGATTAGATTAGATTAGATTAGAGTAGATTAGATTAGATTAGATTAGATTAGATTTGAGTAGATTAGATTAGATTAGATTAGATTTGAGTAGATTAGATTAGATTAGATTTGAGTAGATTAGATTAGATTAGAGTAGATTAGATTAGATTAGATTACATTTGAGTAGATTAGATTATGTTCGGTTAGGTTAGGCTAGGGTTAGAGAGTAGAGTAGATTAGACTAGACTACTGTAGATATAATTGGATTAGATTGCATCAGCTTAGATTTGACTGAATTAGACCAGATTCAGTTAGATTGGATTATATCCAACGATGAGATGAGATTAGAAAAAAGGAAGAAAGAATAAATAACTAAGCAAACAAACAGTCTATATCCTGTGTTTTTACTGATATTTCTCCTACCTCGCAGTCCGACGTTGACAACGACTTAGTTGGAGATTCCTGCGACACCAACCAAGACAGGTACAATCAATGCTCACCATCACCTTTTCTCAGATCGATGACTCACCATCGGTCATGTCACCTCGTACGAACGTGTGTCATCTCCTTCTCCCCCGTTAGCGACGGCGACGGTCACCAGGACACCAAGGACAACTGCCCCCTGGTGATCAACAGCTCCCAGCAGGACACCGACAAGGACGGCTTCGGGGACGAGTGCGACGACGACGACGACAACGACGGCGTGCCCGACTTCCTCCCGCCGGGGCCGGATAACTGCAGGCTGGTGCCCAACCCCGACCAGATGGACGACAACAGTGAGTCTGCCAGCTCCACGCGGATACCGCGCAACGCTAAACTGCGAGGACGGGTCTCAAAGGGCTTCACAGGCCCACATGACATGACACACCCCCCCCCCCCCCTAACCCTAAGAAGGGCGAGGAAACACTACTAGGCAAAGAGACAGAATCTCAATAATTCAGACCAGCCTGCAGTGCGTAAACAGGGAGATTGTATTGCTCTGTTATTGGGGCAACGCAAGACAATCTCTATCCTAGGTCCCAAACCTCACAGTGCAAACACAGGAACTCGACCGGATTTGTCTTGCATCGCACATTTCTCTCTCAGCCCTCCCCTGGTTAACACACGTGTTAAAACACCCCCCCCTTCCCTCTCCCCCCTCCCCTCTAGACGACGGCGTGGGAGACATATGCGAGTCCGACTTTGACCAGGACAAGGTGATCGACAGGATCGACAACTGCCCCGAGAACGCCGAGGTCACGCTGACGGACTTCAGGGCGTACCAGACCGTGGTGCTGGACCCGGAGGGCGACGCCCAGATCGATCCTAACTGGGTGGTCCTGAACCAGGTGAGCCGGAAGGCCCCGCGCCAACGCGAAGGCGTGCTTTAATTGAACATGACATTGCTGCCGCCGGGGCCACGAACGCGGTTCAAGGTACACGCAGAATCGTTCAATGATTGAAGCCTTTCCGGCGAATGAATCATTCATAAATCTTCCTTGATGTTTTTCTCACACAGGGAATGGAAATCGTTCAGACCATGAACAGCGACCCGGGACTCGCCGTCGGTAAAAAAACGTCTTTATCTTCACGCATAACTTGGAATGACGACGTAAAAAAAAAAACAATAATGTGCTGATGAGCTGTTTTTTTGCGGCCTGTTACATAGGCTACACCGCGTTCAGCGGCGTGGACTTCGAGGGCACGTTCCACGTGAACACGGTGACCGACGACGACTACGCCGGATTCATCTTCGGCTACCAGGACTCGTCGTCGTTCTACGTGGTGATGTGGAAGCAGACGGAGCAGACCTACTGGCAGGCCACGCCCTTCAGGGCGGTGGCTGAACCGGGCATCCAGCTGAAGGTAACAAAAACAACTAAACAATATGATAATGTAGTAGTAGGCGATCGATAACGTAATCAATTATGATGGTTGGGTTGTTCCTCGATTGTTCATGAATCGTCAAATTCCCACACGCTCCGTCTGGGATTAATAAAGTCCATCTTGGCTTATCTTATGAATAAATTAATTGCTAAAAAGAAATCACCTCCTCCACATACCTGCCTCCTCTTATGTCATCTCATATGATCTCTTCCACCAATTTTCTCTCTCTCTCTCTCTCTCTCTCTCTCTCTCTCTCTCTCTCTCTCTCTCTCTCTCACTCTCTATGTCTCTATGTCACTCTCTCCTCCCAGGCGGTAAAGTCCACGTCCGGTCCAGGCGAGCACCTGAGGAACTCCCTCTGGCACACGGGGGACACCAACGACCAGGTGCGTCTGCTGTGGAAGGACCCCAGGAACGTGGGCTGGAAGGACAAGGTGTCCTACCGCTGGTACCTGCAGCACCGCCCGCAGGTCGGATACATCCGGTGAGAGATGACGCCGTCCTCAAGGCTGAATTCCAACTAAAGGGAATGATTTGATGTTTTTGTGTTTGCCCTGTACAACAAATGTCCTTACATTGGCCAAGGAAGCGTTCCAACAATGATTGGTTGACTGGTTGATTGGTTGATTGGTTGATTTGTTGACTGGTTGATTGGTTGAGTGGTGTACTGATTGCATCCTTGATTGACTTCTTTGATAACAGATCAGTTGAATAATTGATTGGCGGATTATTTGCTTGCTGGATTAATTAGTTGATCCATTGATCAGTTGATCGGTTGATTGATTTATTTCTATATATTCTAAATCTGTTCACTATCTGTTTTCCCAGAGCCCGATTCTATGAGGGAACTGAGTTGGTGGCCGACTCGGGCGTCACCATCGACACCACCATGAGAGGAGGCCGGCTGGGAGTGTTCTGCTTCTCTCAGGAAAACATCATCTGGTCCAATCTAAAGTACCGCTGCAACGGTGAGGAGTGGTCCCGCCACACCAGAGATGTCCTATCCAGCCTGAATTAATATGTTGAATTAAATCTATGCCGTGTCTTTAATGTTCTCGAAGCAATTTCATGTAAATGACCCGGGGTTCAAGGCTAGTAATATTCAAAGCTCCCTGAGTCTCCGAGCAATAAATCTATTTTTTATGAGCTCCAGTTAATGACCTTCTCCACTCTGCAGACACCATCCCAGAGGACTTCCAGGAGTTCGGCACTCAACATGGAGAATCACTGTAATTTGAAGACAAGGAAATTAGGCCCCACATAATTCACTGTTTACCTGTGTCAGGCCACAGTGTTTTATTGTGTGTGTGTGTGTATGTGTGTGTGTGTGTGTGTGTGTGTGTGTGTGTGTGTGTGTGTGTGTGTGAGTGTGTGTGTGTGTGTGTGTGTGTGTGTGTGTGTGTGCATTTGTTTTTTTTAATTGTCTGTTTCAAGTTCGATCATCTCCTTACCAGTTTACTGAGCAATGAAAAGTCAGAATCTTAGTATGAGTTTACATTTACATTTCATTAACAA
This sequence comes from Merluccius polli, assembly GCA_030340625.1. NCBI lineage: Eukaryota > Metazoa > Chordata > Actinopteri > Gadiformes > Merlucciidae > Merluccius > Merluccius polli. The sequence continues at coordinate 31,389 of JAOPHQ010001458.1, forward strand.
AGAAAGAAAAAGTAAAATGGAGAGTTGACCTACAGTACGTTATTTGGATTCCGACTAATTTAGGCTCTACATGTTTTGCATCAAACTGAAATTAAGTTTTACAATTTGTTACAGATAGGTTTCCACATAACTACCCTTTATGTGGGACATTATGATAGCCCCATATAGTGGACCTATACATACACCACTATATGTATTACTTCTCTACTTCTCACCTTTCTGATTTCATAGAAATATTTTTGTTCTGAATAATTCCATTATCACAAAATAATTGTTTGATAAAATTACACTACAATGTAAAACGTGACATCATGTGACAAAAATCAGAATGGAAACACTTCACAGGTCATATTTAGTTTTTAGCCATTGTAGGTTTATTTACATATCCTCATTGTCAACCATTATTTGGTTTTTGTTGTCATTTATTTTGCAATGACGGCAAGCACAGAAAGCCATATTTTTCCTGCTCACCTTCAATGGCCTACAAGTCTTCATTAGTCTAATTCTACATCTAGGTCTAGAACTTGATGGTTAGTAGATTTTTTTTGTTCATTTTTAAATAAACTCAATAAATTCGACCTTGTTTTTGTACAAGACATACAACGATACATATCCAACTATACATACATAAAACAATTATCATACATCTATTAGCCCTTTGGACCTTTTAAAAATATATTTTTATGAGCCTAAATACATGTTATTTATTTATGTGCCTACTTTTTTCACATTGTCATATTTTTTTCCATTATATTAACGATATACAGAACATATAATAAAATAAACAACACACCGACACCAAAAAAAAAAAAAGTGACATACAAAGAGACTTTAATCCTAATCCTAATCCTTATTCTAAAATTCGGATAATTCAGCTGTGAGTGAAGTTTAACCAGAGTCAAAGCCATACCTTATCAAATAGTGTCACAGCATATATAACAACAACAAACAGACAGAACTAAACATGCTAAGAACACATGAACTGTAAAAATGTAGGTGTGACAGGTTTACACACAACCGTTACGAAGCCTTGAACTTCATTTATAGTCGCCGTGTGTGAACTGTGCGAGCCGGCCCTAACCAAAAACAAGGTCATCACGGCCCCTAGCGCAGAAGTGTTGAACTCTGCATGGAGAGTGTGCAAACCGACGTTACGGCGACACGGCCGCTATAAATGCAACGACTTGGACTTTTTACACTTTTGTGTCATTGTGCTAGCACAAAAGAGGTCAGGTCACCTCACACCCTCCTGCTATCCCATTATAGCTGAAAACTAGTCACTATGACAACGATTTCAGTGGCCCCTCATGGTTTCACTTCCAACCTCTAAGAAACTGCAAGAATAAGAATAAGGGGATGCAATTTAAAAGAATATCTTTTAAATTACATCCTCCCACCCAGTAATGGCACACACATTATTTTTTAAACTGAAGAGACATTATTTTGACCTACATTTACATTTAATTCAGCAGTTTCGGTCCTCCTCTCGTGTTCCCTTTGGGCACACTCAGTTTGCCCAAAGTCATTTTCAGGATTGGCTGAATTGGCTGAATTTCAGGACACGCTGTGTCAAACTCAGTATTGCGGCAAAACGTATGGCCCACGTAAACGTCGGTCACCAACGTTGATATAAGCCAATGGGAAAAAGCCTTTAACCAGTGTGCGTACAACTCAAAGTCTGTGCCCAATACAAAGAGCAACCAGGTCCATGGAATCGGGTAGAACGCATTAATGTACAATTTTACTTCATGTGCTTTATTTCATATGCAACATACAAATGACCGACCACAGGTCTTTCCGGAGGACTGGGTGGTTTGGGTTGGCAGCAACGTCACTTTCTGTTGCGTTCTGCTGCCCGGGGTGAGATTTCATCACATGAGGGTGCCCTTGAACGGCAGAACTGACACAATGACAACTAACATCAACAGTCAGACGTACGCCATTACGGTCCATCGGCACAAATCCTCTCCATTCCACTGACTCGAGGTCAGGCCTGGTTGAGCCACGGCTTGGGCAAGCGTCTGCCGGGGTGCGGCGGGGGGGTGGCACTTTCCTGGGGAGACACAGTTGCAGTGATTCACCCTCCTTTTCCTCTGCATGGTGGCAACCGCTGGGCCAAAATAAGCCTTTCGGGTTCACAGGGACGGCAAGGAGACTCTTCTCCTTCTGACGAAGACTGAATCGGGGGCCATGGCTCTTGACAGCGCACCTGTGAAGACGCAGCCAAAAGGTCCATCACCATGCACCACTTCTCGTCCCACGGCGCTGGGGTGGGGGAAGTTGACATGTCCTCCTGTAATTCGGCCTGGTAGGCCAGCAGCAGCGACGCCGCGTTCAACGCCTTCACCGCGCTTTTCAGTCGGTGAAGACACCCGAAAACACTCGGCCTTGCACGGCAGGGCGGGGCCCGCCGAAGTCATGGTGGACTTCTGTGTGGGGCGGAGGTGGGACGCCGGCGGAGGTCCGACTGGAGGCAGACGGGAGAAACCTTTTCCTCCATGTCTGCCCAGTCCAGCGCGGACCCTCCCTGGACGGGGGATTTTGGCGGAGAGAGGTTTTGCTCCGTGACCGGGTCGCCTCCTCCAGGCACTCGGGACATACCGGCAAAATCTGTCTGGTTGAGGATTTGACCTCCGGCAGGAGGATACACGGTTCTTCGCTGTCCTCTCCTCTCATCCTCAGAGGCGAGGCTAATGAACTCGTCTCCTGAGTCGGAGTGGTCCCTCGCGACTTCCGACATCGCGTTCAACCATAAGGTTGACATCGAGGTCGTCTGGGTCGGTTAGCGGGGCGACAGCGTCGAGCTGTTCACCCCAGCTGTCTGCCGCGGGGATGGCGTGTCCCCCGGGGCTCTCCGCTAACTACTGTGTGGCGGGGGGGGGGGGGTTGGCTACCCCCCATCATAGGATCCGCAGGCCTAGTGCTAGTCTGAGTCTGTGAGTCTTAACGGACAGATGTGCGCAGCGCTCAGGGCCTGGGCGTGTTGCAGCCCTAGACACGCAGCACATCCAGAATGGGTGTCCGCTCCAGCAAATATTGTTACCGCATACATACACACTCCTTAGCGGGTGGCCTGACCTTGCCCATGGGGAGGGAAGGTTCAAACTCTGTCATTATTTTTGGAAGTTCACAGCAGCTGCCATACGGTGACAGGCCAGCTACTAACCTCAGATGACTAATAGTAGCTTCGCACAGCGTTCTGCGACCGAGCGATTGGCTCATTCTGTGTCCAGCAAAGCTAGAAGAAGTACAGATGTCGTCACAAAGACCGGAGGGTGAAAGCCCAAGAGAGGCAAGACTGGTCCGTGTATCTCCATAAAACACGACGGAAAAGTCATAGTAGTCAAAAATAAAACATGGTTATCACAGGTGTAATCTCTATGAACTCTATAATCTCTATCTGTTGATATCTGCATTCACATTGCAGATATCAATTAATGTGTTGAATAGGCCTACCGACAGCGACCACCGCCCTCAACAACAGCAGCAAAAACAGAGGAAAATATGGAGACAAAGATACATAGATAAGCATGTAGGCCTAATTATAAAAGACAGTCAGAAACACACCTGGAATCAGCCATCTTATTATGAATAACATGTATCCCATATAGCCTACAGGCTTAGAGTTGGTATTTCCAATTTAGCATTTTGTGTCCAACACCTGTTACAACTGTTAGTATAAGTTAAGATACAATGTGTATGTAGTCCATTGCATTTAATCTGCAAGGATTTCTGTCCCCCTGTGTGTTATTTTGAATAAAAGTTGCAGGCTGACTTTTCACCGCCAGGGGTCGCTGGTGGCCTCGTCCAGGTTATTGTGTTTTTAGGTCACCATGGCGATAGTCAACATGACCACATGAGGTGGGAGAGCTGCGGTGTTAGGAAGGGGCCCAAAAGCACAACAAAACACGTTAAAAACACGTGTTTTATTGCACCATGATTTTAAATCAAACATATAAGCCTCGATGCCGGGAATTCAAAGGACCCACTCCTCATGCCACTGCTTTGGTGAGTTCCCAACGCCTCCCTAAAGTCTTAAAATGAACTGTTGTTTGAGGCCCTTGGTGAGTGTTAATAGTGATGTTTTAGTCTTAGTAGTGATGTCAGTGTTGGTAAAACTGTTTTTATAAAGACGAGTAGCTTTTTGTGTTAATTTCAATGATCATCAATGTGTATCCTAGCAACCAGTAGGCCATCATAAAGACAAACTCTCTTGTCGCCTAGGCCTCTACACCATGTTGTCATTTCCTCTGATTATACTTGAAATAATAAAGAAAACCAAAAGCCTTTATGGCTATATAGGCCTACACAATCATTAACGATTACAAATAAAGTAAAAAACAAAAAATATGCCTACATCGCAAAACAAATAAATCAATAAATACAATTAAACAGGTAAAACATTTTTGTTTGAACACACCTGTTAACACTTCTAAAGGTAAGCAGACCCAGAGACTAAAACCAACATGTCTGACCACGACTGTATTTTATACGTCGCACACAGAGGGCCCGGCCGCCCCTGTCCAGGCTAGCGAAGGACCACCTGCTGCTGGAGTGGAGGAAGCAGGAGGATGCCAGAGACCAGGTGCTGGACTTCACCAAGGACCAGCAGATGTGTGACCTGAGGACGAACTGGCAGAAACACACCGACCGCCGCATCATCGCCGGGACCATCGAGAGACGAGTCCAAGACGCCCTGGACCAGCATCAAATCGGCATAGAAGAGAGGAGAGAACGGTACGTCGGTCGGTTGTTGTCACGGTTTTTTATTTGGTGCTTTTCTTTGTACACACGTCATTTTAAAAGGAAGACGCGGTGGTTTCTTTTGTCAAGGTTGCGTAGTTTGCTGGAGACGGAGGAGAAGGAGCTGTTGGAGGAGATAGAAAACAAGAAGGAGACGGTGCTGGAGAGACAGGCGAGGATGCGAGACAGGGCCAGGACTCTGAGGGAGAGGAGAGAGAGCGAGAGACAGCAGCTGGTGGCGGACAAGCTGGACCAACAGTTCAGGTAGGAGGTTGACTGTATCTGTTGTTGTCAGACGTCGACGTATTATGAGGTCAATGAATTGCATACGAAAAATCAGCACGGTTGAAGAAGTTGAAAGTGTAAAATGTAGTTATGGTCGTTTTTCAAATAGCATGGTGACACAGCGATACAGTGAATTCGGATATTGGCGGACATTGGTGCAGCTAGGGATTAGTAGTAGTATCTTCCTAAAACATACCTTACAGGTAGACTGTAGGACATTAGGGGGTTCGAACACAGAACCGTCCGGCTTCGGCGTTAGAAACCGTGAGCCTCTGTTCCCGAGACTTTTAAACACGCCGTCTTCCAGTCGGGTTTTTTTTATGACTTCTCCTCCCAGGGAGCAGAGCGAGGAGCTGCGCGCCACCCAGAGCAAGCGCACGCAGGACCAGGTGTGCGCCGAGCGCGCCCTGCAGCTCCGCAGCCAGGAGGAGCGGAGGCAGCAGGCGGAGGAGGAGAGCCTCTTCCAGGAGCTGTGGGAGGCGGACCGCCGGGCCAAGGAGGCGCGGGAGAACGAGGAGGCGCTGGGGCGCAGGAGGAGCAACGAGGAGCAGGTGGAGACGCTCAGGGCGCAGCGGGAGGAGTCGGAGAGGCAGAGGGAGCAGCGGAGGAGGCTGAAGGAGGAGGAGGCCACGCTGCTGGTGTGTATTTTGGGTTCCTGGTCGTTGTTTGTTTGTTTGCTTGTTGTTGTTGTTGTGGTTGTGGTTGTCTCTGGGTCGAATGGACCATGCACACTCGTACATGGGTCACACACACACACACACACACACACAGCACATACACCCACACACACACACACACAACACATACACCCACACACGCACACATACACAGGGCTCATTAATGACATTTATCTTCATTCACTTATCGAAACGACCCAACAGAAGTGTGTGTGTGTGTGTGTGTGTGTGTGTGTGTGTGTGTGTTATCCAGCGGGAGCAGAGGGAGATGCTGGCTCTGTCGAAGCAGAGGGAGCAGCTCCAAAAGCACCAGGCCCAGGAGGCCCGGCGCAGGCAGCTGGACCGCGACCTCCGGCTGAAGATGAGGCGTCTGGGCAGACAGCGGCAGGACGAGCTGGCCCTGGACA
>JAOPHQ010001458.1:40000-85000 GCA_030340625.1 Merluccius polli
TGAGAAGGTCACGGTGTACTAGACACACGTACGTACGATCGTGTGACTATTTAGTACAAATCAGCGAACTATTTAGTACAAATCAGCCATGCAGACCGCACATTTGTGCGGTTTTATCTGTTTTCGACATTTTGTTTTATCTGTTTTCGTCATTTAGCCTATAATTATTAATAGCCCTATTATTATCCTAGTTTCATTGATTGATTACCTGGACTATCTAGTCTATCTGGTCTATCTAGTCCATTTAAGGTTACATAAATGACGAAAACAGATAAAACCGTACACAAACGTCTGCATGGCTGATTTGTACTAAATAGTCACACGAACGTACGTACGTGTGTCTAGTACACCTTCTCACCCCCCATACATGTGCATGCGTGTGTGTGCGTATGTGTGTGTGTGTGTGTATGTGTGTGTGTGTGTGTGTGTGTGTGTGTGTGTGGCCTTACAGTGAATGTGAACACGGAGAAACAGCAGCAGCTGTCAGAGGAGAAGGAGGAGCTGAACCAAGCAATCCAGGAGATGAAGACCCTGGATGAGGAGCAGAGGAGAAGGTACAGAGACTCTTTCTCTTTCTAGTACTCACCCCCCGCTCTCTCTCTCTCTCCCCCTCTCTCTCTCCGTAGTAGTGTGTGCATGCATACATTATTAAATCAACACATCACATCATTGTAACATACTCAGGGCCTCCACATCTCCCTCCCTCCCCCTCTCCCTCTCTCCCCCTCTCCCTCTCTACCTCTCTCCCTCTCTGCCTCTCTCCCTCTCTCCGTGTCTAATGGGTGTTGTTGTCATCATGCGTGCAGTTCAGTATGATCTGATGTTCAAATCTCTACTTCCTGCTGCGTCTCTCCCTCAGCCAGAGGCAGGTGTGTCAGCAGTACCAGGCAGACCTGCTGGCCCAGATGAGGCAGCGTGAGCAGCAGGCTCTAGAGCAGAGGGCATGGGAGCGCGTGGAGCAGCAGCAGGGCCTGGAGGTCCAGAACCAGCACAGCAAGAGGATCCAGGAGGTGCTGTCCTCCAGACCCCACTCCGACACCATGGCCAGGAGGGGGCAACACCCCTCCCGACGCCCCAGGTCCGTACCGGGACAGCTAGCACTGGAGAGACCCAGTGGCATCGGTGGTGGCGGTGGGGAGGACGGCAGCCTAATCATAGGTTAACTCACATAACCACACACAAAAGAGACACCCAAGAGTCACTCATTACTCGCTAAGGAGCCTGACTTAATAGTTGAGGTTGTATAACACTGTCACACTGTAATGCCTTAGGTGTGACGCCATATGACTCTGAGCATCAATAAAAAGTAATTTACGTGCAAATGCTTGACTTGTGAATATTATTTGGTTGCTGCATCTTCACGCAAATCAAACAAGAGAGGAGAAAAATACAATTTTGAATGTGGGTAATAGAAAATATTTATTCACGTAGTCTGACCCAATGCGTTTCTTTTGCCGGTTTAGCTCCCTCACTTCCGTCATTCGGGTTCGTGGTTGCAGCCAGCCATTGATCTATCGAGCGGCCCAGTCCGCCCTTCGACTTGTATCAAGACCAATTCGCCCAATCACAGCTCAAGCTCATTAGACTAGTTGTGTATGTCCAATGTAAAGTAGCCTATTGAACATTTTGTGTTAAATCAGATGGACTCTTTTACACTGATTAATGGTTATCAACCAAATCGATCTGTATTTATTTAGTCGCCTTCCCAATAAAAAAAAGAATCCAGGATGTTTTGATATTTGACAACTTGTGATTGTGGTTTTGTCTCCAGACTGCATTTGTTTGCAGATAAGAAAGAACTACTTAGGAGTGTGCTCTACCTTTGATGTTGCCAACTATTTGGAGAGGAGTTATTTGTGTTGCCAGGTGAATCACCTGCCTTTCAGAGTTGTTCAACGCCGTCAACACCCAATACCAACAGAGGGAGTGGTTGTGGGAGTGGAGGCCTTACAGCAGTATTGCCGTGTGCCCAGACAAGAAAGATAGATATTGCTCAAGTGCTCTCCTGCCAGAATACAAGCAGACGTCTGCATGCAATGCTTTTATTCTTAAAGGGTTGACTGCTTTTTGAGGTCAACGTTATAATAATGCATGGGATCTAGCGTTGGACAACACGGAGGTTACGATGAGTGAATATTATCCATATTGTAAGGTAAGGACTTCCAACTACGCTACGATACAATACACAACTACACTATGTGTGTGTTGCATTTTCCAGGCACATGTCTTATTATACGATTATACCTGATGATACCTGATGATACCTGAAAATTTACTAATAATTATATGTGATAAAAGGAAAAAGAGTATTATATAAAACTTTGTATGCCTACTATTCTTATTCTATCTTATATTGTATCTTTCTATACCGCTTCTATTTTTTAAGTGTTTTGTATGCTGCTGGAAATTCAATTTCCTTGAGGGAGTCATCCCAAAGGGATCAATAAAGTGAAGTCTAAGTCTCTAAGTCTAAGTCTATTATATTTAGGGGGGGGGGGTTATTAGCTTTTTTAATATATATATATATATATTAATTATTATTCTATACATTTCGTGTCACACAGTTACTACAGCTGTCTAGTTTGAATCCCGTTCATGGGATAAAAGATGTGTCCCTTGAGTCCACGTCTAGGAGGCTATAGGCTACTAGGCTAGACTAGCAGAAAGGGGGCGGGGAGTGCAATTCCCCTCGCGGGCCGCCCGGTGTCGCGGTTTCGGCGCCCAGTGCGGGTCTTCCACAGAGGATTCACCCGCCTGCGCTGTCCGCGGTGCGTCGAAGTGTCGCTCCTCGTCAGGGCAACGGACAGGAAGTGGGGTGGATCCTGTGTTTTCCCGAACCAGCAGTCCTTATGCAGTTGAAAAGTTCGGTTTTTTTGGGTGTAAACACATGAGGAATAACTTCTAGCTTTTGCTTTTTTGGGGGGGAAAAAATAAAATAAAATAAATTAAAACAGACAATATCGACAGGCTAATTACCTGTGTGTGTATGTGTGTGGGGGGCGGGAGAGACACCTGCTGTTACCAGGAACAGGCAGCTCGTCGTCGCGGCTAACGTGGAAGTTATAATGGAGATATACGGAACAAGACCATACCTGAGTTGTTAACGCAACGTTTTGTTTAGTGTATGGGGGGTGGGTGACTCTTAACAACTTTATGTGAAGCTTACGAGGTTATTATTATTATTCATGATGTGTACCACGGAGCGGTCGTAAGGGTACGGCGAGCGGACCACCATGTCTGTGGACGAGTTGTACACACAGGTGAGTTGTTTGTGTGTGAAATATGTCGACATAGAGGTGTAGGTAGGTTAGTTATGCTTAGTTAGCTACCATGTGTGGCTAATACTCACGCTATATAGTTTAATAGTTGTAATAGTTTAGTGGTTTAATGGATGTGGTCGGTGTACTCCCAACGGTGCGGCGTAACCGTTGGTGTCGGAACAGGTGCACCGGTGCCGTTGGGTGTGTTTTTATGGACGATACTAATGTCTTGCTTTCTACCTTTCACCTGTTTTTTCTTACTTCCTTACTTACTGTCTTTCTTTCATTCAATTACATGTAAAACAATCTTTTAACAAGTGTAGTAAAAAAACAACAAAACAAAAAAAAAACCAACAACAACAAACGCCTAGTGGGATACATGGTCATAACAAGGGGTTGGTTTCCTAGGTGTGTGTGTGTGTGTGTGTGTGTGTGTGTGTGTGTGTGTGTGTGTGTGTGTGTGTTTATTTTGTTGTTCGTGAAAAAAGGTACAAACGACGAGCAACATATGACATTAAGGGACACCACTGCAAATGGCAGACGCTGTAAAACTGATTCGTGGAGCAGACTTGATAAGATACCTGGATCCAAGCTGTACAAAGGTCTTGTCTGGCTGGCCTCCATTAAGATCAGTTGTATGAAATGCAGAAGTCAAATGGGCTGCGATTTGTGTGTGCAGTAGTTGTTGATTTCCCTATACTGGTTATGAACAAATTAGAAACATAACATAATTCATATCTTAGCTATGGTATGTGGATGATACTTGATTGACGTGACAACGTGTTTCTGTATCTTTTAGACAGATGACAGTGGTGTTGGTGATTTATGTGGTGTTGGTGATTTATGTTAGACATGCTAGGCCTCTATGATATGATATCAGATATGCTGTGATATGACATATAATGATGTAAGGTCACGTGACAAGGGCTATAAGCAGAACATATCACTATTACATATTGCTATCAAGTGAACGTTCACGTCAATCGTTATGCATTGAAGCAAACAAATCAATGTCACATCAATTGTATGCATCCAAAACACCATGTTTTGTTGATGAGGAGAAACTCAAAGGAGCGTGAGCGCCGTTTGCATTGTTGAAAAATGCCCACACTCAAGTGCACAATGTGGGGGCTGCTTATTTGTCCCTCACCCCCTAATGAGGCCGATTAACCCACAACATGTACGCTAAATCCCTGACGTCCATCTGTTTCTGTTGCATGATGAGTTAAAATGTATTAATCCCAGACGGGAAATTTTGGCTTGCAGTCAGCTAAAATCAAGTTAATCTCCCTCTGTCAAAATAAAGATATATCTTTATCGAAAACAAGGAATGACAAACCATTTCCCATACATATTTTTACTTCTGAAAAGCTAGTTTCACCCAGAGATGTGTTTACTAGGCTAAACACTGTCCCAAGCAGTTCTCTGGGAAACATCTTCTTTACAACTTTTATTTAGCCCATTAAGCTGTACTCACTGGATTTACTTTTTTCCAACTGACAGTTAGACCTAAGTAGATCCTTTTTTTCCTGTCATTCCTGTAGGTGGAATGTGGTTATTTGAGACCAGTTATTGTTCTTGAGGAGCAGGATTAGCCTGAGTAGCTACTACCGTCCCATTGTTGTGACAGACTGGTTGGGGAGAGGGTAGTCTCACAAAATAAATTTACATCTAAAGTCTGATGGCAGACAAGCTCAAATCTGGGTGAATGGGCATTTTATTTTCTTTCGCTTCAAATGTATTTTTACCAATCATGTTGCTGGGGGTGGGATCTGTAGATGTGCTTTAACATGGAAGGGGTCTCTACTGCAAACAACCTGACCGGCGGAACCACAACAAACGTGATATGGTTGACCGTTACTCGAATCCAGAAGAGGACTGATAACTAAAACGATAGCATCGTCTTCCCATTGTCAGTATCCCTCCTTTGCCAACAGTGAACGCAAACTCGGCCAGCACCGATAAACGAAAATGTTCCCATAGCAGGTGGGAAGACAAGTTGAAACATCCTGTCCAGACACCAATGTCTTTAGACAAAGTGTCTGTAAAGGTTTCAAATCAAACCTATGTAGTAGGCTGGCCACTGTAGAAATACATTTGTTAAAATCGGCTTCTGAAATCGTCTTCATCTTACACTTGCAATCGAGTTTCTGTAGCAAAACGGGAAACACTGTGTAACTCCACTCCTTGCACTTTCTGGTTTTCCTGCCCCCAGAAGGTCGGCTAGCATTGTCGAACTTCTAGATCCAAGATTAGGGACAGGGGAGAGATCAGACGGGAGGCGTTTGCTGTCAGTTGTTGAATCTCAGAATGATAATAATAATTATGTGCTTTTCAGAGCTCTGAGATCGTTCGTGGTTTGCTAGAGGAGGGGTTAAGCTTTTGGGATTAGGTTGTTATGCTTCATCAAACACAAAGACAATGGTAGATTTATGAAAGGCTTGTAAATACGTAAAACAAAACAAAAAAGTTTATTACAGCTTTAATAAATCATACACAGCTACACTATCAAGGGTCTATTCTTTCCGTGTTTCTAGACCTGTGTTTCTTCCTGTGTTTCTAGAGGGTAAGACATAATTACCCTCTGTGCTATCTGGGCCTCTGATATATAGATATATAGATATATCTATATATAGATATATATAGCCCACAATAAATGGCTCCATACACATATCTTCAGATACAGAAAACTTTGTCTTGCAACAGTATAACAGGAAGTGTTCATCTAGTATTCATGCTAATAGCATCAGGAATGAGAATATTTGGTTGCTTTTATGTTTCAGGTAAGGTACTGTACTGTCCAAGGCTACGTAAAGCAGTTTGAGGTTGACTACTTGTACTACCTTGTAGGTTAATGACACAAGACTGGAGACAATACTCTATAGTCAACTCTTTCCCAGGTATCGGGAAAGCATTGGTTTGAGTCTCTTTTCTCCTTCCTGCTGGTAAGGCATGTAGTTCTTGGAAGATAAATGACAGGCATGGCATTGGCTTATATTTATTCAATGGCATTTATTGCTTGATTTTACTGTATTTTATTCATGCATTCATTCATCCATCCATTCATGAATTAATCCAAATACATCCATCCATCCATTTATTAATATTTCCATTCATTAGTTTATCAATTTGTCATTATGTATTGACTTTCCTTGTAGCGCGAATGACTGGCACTTCCCCAGTCATTGTTTCCTGTGATGTCATAAAGCCGAGTGCAGATCAAAGTTCCTGGTCATAATGTCTCGTCAGACACACCCAGTTTAGGTTGTTTTTTTTTTTCCTAGAGAGTGATGTCATTATGCTGACAGGGGGTGGAGTCTCGGCTGTAGCAGTAGAAAGCTGCACGTGTCATGAAGGTGTATTCACCGGGGTTTAATGTACATACACGTAGTTTAATGTACTTTAAGAAAGTACATAAAGCTGTAGTTTGATGTACGTTAGTAGTACACAGAGATAGTACACAAAGCTGTAGTTTAATGTACCTTAGTAGTACATGGAAAAAAGTACATGATACACTTGTAGTTTAATGTATCATGGTATACAGAGAGTGTACAGCTGTAGTCTCGGCAGGAAGGATCATGAAAACAAGTTTACAGACACTTAACAGAACCAAAAATGTCATTGTCTTATTCTACAAGCATTGGCAGTCTTTGCCCTTGTTGTGCATATTTGGCATTTGTTTTACAGGTGGAAAGTAGTCTATTGTATTGCATAATTGTGTTTCTCTCTTAAATGTATTTTCTTTATAGAACTGTTGTTTGGTTGTAGTCACAGGGAAAACGAATCACCTCCACAGCAAAACCTGTCATGCAGCTTCTCTCGCCCCTCCTCTCTTGGCGTCACACCCCTGCTGTAAAGCACGTTATCTCAACTCGATAAATTATAGCTGGTTGGCTGGCCAAGCACATCGTTTCCTGCTCTTTCATGGCCCAAACAACAAGTTTATGCCGGTGATGTGGTCAATGTATTTTCTTTGGGAGGCTTAGAAATGCCCTCGAGCCAAGACGCCTTTTTTGAACCTCAGACTTTAAAACCTTGGAATCTTATTATTTTAGAAGAATACAAATTGTGTCAAATGATGTCATCAACGCCATTGTCCGTAGAATAATGAACAACAAAAAAGATGGGTTAATTTAATTAAAATCCAACCTATCACCAAGTGACATCCAGTGAAAGCATTCCAGCAGCCATGACCTTACTTTGGCCCAGTTTTCCCTTGTCGGCTATTATTAACAATAGACAATGGTATGGCTCTTTTTACGCTCAACCACTCGAGGGCATTTTCTCTCTGTACTGCAATACAAAGAATTGGGCCAGGAAAGTGTAATGATTAGGGTGTTCGACTCCCAGCTGAAAGGTTTTGGGTTTAATGAACAATGTCCGCAGCCTACTTGCAAGGCATCCTTGAGCAAGATGCCCTAACCCCTATCCATTCCATAATGACTTATGTATTTTCTGCCTAAATGCCTAATTAATTAAAGTGTGTGTGCATATGAATTAGGGATGACAAAATTGATTCATGTGAGGGAGTCTTTACTTCCACATTACTTGTATCATCAGATTGACATAAAATCTTTTGGGGTTTTTTGTGAAAAAAACAAAACGGCCACAAACGTCTGTTATCTTAGTGGAAGCAAAATAATGGTACAGTCCTACAGAGGTGGCTATCGTGTATTTGCAAATAGTCAATTTAGTCAAAACCCTAACCCTGATCAACTATACTTGATAAACTATCTTAATTACTTTTACAACCCAAACCCAACATTAAACCCAAACATTAAACCAAATCCAAATATCTTAAAGCAATATTTACAGTATCACAATATTTACAGAATCATAATATATCGTATAGGCACTAACAAATCGTACTGGGACAGTCCTGATGCCATCCCCCGTGACCCCGTCCACCAGCTCCATACCTCCAGCTCTACCTCCCCCACCACAGCAGGGGCCTGGGCCTGGGCCTGTTCTTTACTGCTTACCTCAGAGCCCCCCAACCACCACCACCACAACGACGACCCTCTACATCCTCGAGAGAGATGTTAAATGGCTGTTCAATTGACAGCACCCCCGCAAAGCAGCCGGGCCAGCCACTTGTCTCTCCCTCCACCCTGAAGCACTGTGCTGATCAGCTGTCTCTGGTGTTCACTGACATCTTTAACCTCCCTGGAGACATGCCATGTGCCAGCCTGCTTCAAGACCTCCACCATCATCAATCCCCCTGCAGGACGAGCTCTCCCAGCTGCACGTGCCTGACTCCACCTGCAGGTGGATTACAGACTTCCTGTCTGACAGGAAGCAGCAGGTGAAGCTGGGGAAACATGTCTCTGACTCTCAAACCATAAATACCGGTTCCCCACAAGGCTGCGTTCTTTCCCCTCTGCTCTTCTCGCTGTACACCAACAGCTGCGCCTCCAGTCACCAGTCTGTCAAGCTCCTGCAGACGACACCACCCTCATCGGACTGATCTCTGGTGGGGAGGAGTCCGCCTACAGGTGGGAAATTGACCATCTGGCGACCTGGTGCAGTCAGAACAACTAGCTAAATGCTCTAAAGACAGTGGAGATGGTTGTCAACACTGTGGAGTCCTTCCACTTCATGGCTCTCAAGTGGGAGCTGAACATCAGCTCCCTTACCAAAAAGCACAACAGAGGATGTACTTTCTGCGGCAGCTGAAGATTCAAGAATTCAACCTGCCAAAGACAGTGATGGTGCACTTCTACACCGCCATCATTGAGTCCATCCTCACCTCCTCCATCACCATCTGGTACACTGCTGCCACTGCCAAGAACAAGGGCATACTGCAGTGTGTCATTCGCTCTGCTGAGAAGGAGAGCACAACAATTGACATTTGCTGTTGCGAACATCACTTACCATCCCAACGGCAACTTTGCAACTTGGGAAACCTGTGGGAAAGCGATACATTCCAGTTTGGTTACAGTCCAGTACAAAACTGCACCCTCGCTATTTTACTTCATATGTGATACAAAATATTTTTTGAAACCGCTAGACTCAACTGTCTAAATAAACCAAGGATTATATGCGAGGGTAGAGTTGAACTGCAACATGGGAATAGTAGTCTTTACCAAATGTAATTACACTGAACTATGCCCTGTCAAATATCAGACCAGCATACAACCAATCATTCTTGGAACTCCCCTCATTGTAAATGTCATGGGCAAAACGCTTCCGGAAACCTGAGGGTCTCGAAGTAACCATGTGTCTGCCCAGGTCTATACGTATTTATATTTTAGATATGAAGAAATATATGATTTCTGTTTCTGTCAAGATTGCTTCCTGGTAAATAAGGAGGCAAAGGAGAGGGAATGCTGTTTTGCAATTTAAATTGGGTTCTGGGTTTCCTAAAGAGATTTGCATGGAAGAAACTGCACACAGTGATGTCATTAGCATAATAAGAGCAACTACTCCAGCAGATGCAGTCCACCAGTCAACTCCTTCCAGCCAATTGGACACTCCTTTTGTGATGTCACAAAAGGGATGGATTTTGGAATGGCTAGTAATGGCTCATTAACATGTCATCTATTGGCCCTTTAATAATATATCATATACAACAAATATACTTGATTATCATCTGTTTTGTATTCAATTACTGGGCGAGACTTTTTAAATTGCCCCACCACACCTTGTTAGTGTTACATTAGTCTGGCTTACCGGATGTAGGGTGTTGGTATAAGCCCGCCCAAGAGCCCGCCCCCCAGAGCCTGCCATTGGGCGAGCTTATACCTTTTTGCAATATTGGGGCAAAATAACTGCAATTATAATTGTTGTCATAACCGTGCAGCCCTAATTGCTTATAATAACTATCATTCAAGTAATACACGTCTATGGTTATGGTGAGGGTTATTTGACCATGGAGGTCAAGTGACCTGTCAAGTTTGTATGCCCTGGCATTCCCATTGTAGTCAAATGCATGGGGAGATACAGTAACTGTTGGTTCCTGCAGTGTTGGCCTGCCTTCGCTGCACACGGTTCTCAGGTGGCCTGCCCTGTGGTCGGCATTAGTCAAGCAGGTTCTGAAGTGCTGAGGTCAGCTCTGCTGTCTGGGTGTGGGCAGGGCATAGGGATATTGATCCGGGCATGGTGGCCCGAACCTGGGTAACAGGCTTCTCTGCAAGCAGGTTGTGGTTCAGGCCATGTAGACAGGATAATGTGGTGGTAAGGTTGTTCCACTCCCAGTTGACACATACTGGGTTCGATTCCCACCCGTCCACATTCTACCTACCTAACTAAGACCTCAGTCTTCCTTCAATGTACATTTCATTAAATGCATAATTAATTGGATAACCAAATTAAACAGGGAAAAAATGCATACTATAACCATTACCTCATCTCGTCTCCTTTAGCTATGCTCTACTGTACAATATAAATATGATATTATAGTACAGAGTATTATACTATATTATAGTATTATAGTATAGAAGTGATGGATGGGTCAGATTGCTGAGTCTGCGGCCTTCCAAGATTCCATTGATTTATAATGTTTTCCTCTGGTGTTTTTTGCTGCATATTCAGTTGTTGCCTACTTGATAAAGCCTTTACATTAAAATGTCTCCCTAAAATATACCCGATGATGATGATGTACCTCCCTCTCTTCAGCTGACTCGGGTGTGGATCTCGGACACCGAGGATGTGTGGAAGGCAGCGGAGATCACCAAAGACTACAAAGAGGGAGATCCCGTCCTGCACCTCAAACTAGAGGATGAGACAGTAACCATGGCAACCCTTAACTGTGTTATACCACATATACCTTCATTACTTTTTTTATTGGACAAACAAGATAGATTGACGATGCAATAAAGCAACATTATTGCATGCATACAAATAACATTATCTCACATTGATGACCGATGTCCTACTCACAGTGACTATATTACAGTAACCACTGAGATTATGTTGACGGTTTATTCTAGATAACGCTAGCAAGATGGACAGCGTTAGTCAGCATTAAGGAGAGAAAATACTAGGAAAATACTAAAATACTAGGGCTGAGCCCTCATAGTCGACTAATTACTTGCAGGGCTCTTAGCATAGTATGTTAAGATAAGCACGTGCTTTCTTATTATTATAGTCTCCCCAGGTTTCGTCGTTGTTGAAATTAAAATAGGTTCGTTCGCCAACTGACTTTTACTGACCGGCCTGGGTAGGTGGAGTTCCCACATATTTGACTGTATTTTACAATAATGACCGCCTGCCAGGAACACCCCGACATCAAAACTGAAAGTGAAATGTAAAGCAGCATCGCGCTGCTGTGTGGTTGTGTATTTACAAACCATGCATCTCAATAGCAGCTTATGTAGCTTGAAAGGCACTTTTTTAAAGGAAGAACTATATTGGATATTCACCAGATATTCACGCTCCGAATTACAGCGATCTGATGAGGGGGAATTAAGACGCAATAACAGGAGTCCCAGTGTGTCTAGCAGTATATCTACCGAGGAGACGGGGCTTCCAAGCCATTTGGCAACAGCACTCCTCTCTATTGAGCAATCGTTTGGTCAATATTTCTATACAATAGGCCTTTTTCACAGAAGACATTTTGACTTGTCATCGTAGGAAAAGCACAGGTGTAAATAATCAAATGAATGATAGCTGAATTCCATTTAGCTGCTTTAGTTTCAGGGTGCTGGCGTTGTGCATGACGGCTCACTGGGACAGAGCCATAGTTAATGTTATTAGTAACACCTGTGCTTTGCCGACTATGACAAGTCAAAATGTCTGCTGTGAAAAAGGCCCATAGGCGAATTACAAAGTACCCTGCTATAAACAGCAGCCTAACTAAAGCGCAATTAAACGGAGTACGCCTCACATTTCAAATGGATATAACATTAAAATCACAGTTCAGAAGTGTATCCCGCTAGCTCTAGACCAGTGGAAAGCAGGTAAAAAAAAAAAAAGCTCTGGTGTGGGTGTAACGCACATAGACTGCATAAAGTACATATTAAAACTGACTATTCCGATATATGAAAATTGCCAGAAACTACGCAGAATTTTTTTGCGCACCAGACAAAAGCGCCTACAAACCGAGTAAGCCTACTCGTGTAGATTTGGACCGTGTATTCAATTACAGTTTTGGGGTATTTCATGCATCCCTAACAATAACTAGAATTAAATGTAGAAACTAAATATATCAATGCTTAAGATTTAACACCACACTTTTGACATGTGACATTTCTTAAATATGGAAGAAGGAAAAAAAAGATTTATGACTTTAGTCGACTATGGATTGCTTTTAGTCGACTAACAAAATTCTTAGTCGGGGACAGCCCTATAAAATATAAATCGGGTGCGCTGAAACGCGGAGAACGACTGTTATTAATATTGTTAATATTTCTTATTATGAAATGGACTATTTTTTGTGAGCAAAATGCTTTCTGAGCCACTGATACTTTTATTCATCACCAGTGCAGGCTGTCATACTTAATTAATCTTCCTTTTTTTACCATTTAGCCCTTGGAATACCGCATCGGTCCCAAAGACCCCCTCCCATTTCTACGAAACCCTGACATCCTGGTTGGAGAGAATGATCTCACAGCCCTCAGTTACCTGCACGAACCGGCCATCCTGCACAACCTCAAGGTCCGCTTCCTGGAGTCCAACCACATCTACACCTACTGTGGTGAGTCCACATCATACTACAGAATTGTGCCTTGATGTGAAGTGCTTAAGCTTGCCAGGATTCAAAACGCTACTGAAAACTTATTTTGAAACATATTTGTTTCAACCAAACATGTTGCTGTAGGTGGGGATCTGCAAGTGGATGCGGACAGAAGATTAAAACTAAACTTTTCACATTTTTAAAGCATTTTCACATTCATCTGTCATAGTGTGGAGATGGCCTTGGAGACGAAGGTTCCCTAGATTATTTTCTCAGTCTTGAAGATGTCGTTGTCAGGTTATTATGTCACAACTCCTTGAAGGTTAAAAGCTGACTAAAATATGTGTGGAAGGTGACCACGCCTGTCCAGTACAACAGCGCTTCACCAACTGCCTTTCAGTCCAAGACACACCCATGCTTAATACCTTTACGGCTCATTAAAGCATTTTGGGTTGCTTTTGTGTGGACTGGTGTTGTCACGACACCAAAATTATGACTTTGATACGATACCTGCCTAAATATGTCGATACCGATACTGAAATGATACCACGGCAAAACAATAAAACATCAGGAAAAGTAACGTCACATATAGATGACAGAACATGGAACTTAAAATGTATTTGTTTTTTTATTAACTAAAAAAACCTAATATTACTAGTACTACTAAATATTACTAGCAGCTATGTCTCATTCTGTCACCATGAAAGAGCACTAGTACTAGCAGCCATGTCTCTCGTTCTGTCACCTTGAAAGAGCACTAGTACTAGCAGCCATGTCTCTCATTCTGTCACCATGAAAGAGCACTAGTACTAGCAGCCATGTCTCTCGTTCTGTCACCATGAAAGAGCACTAGTACTAGCAGTCATGTCTCATTCTGTCACCATGAAAGAGCACTAGTACTAGCAGCCATGTCTTTCGTTCGGTCACCATAAAAGCTGCAGCGTGTAACGCGCATGAGAGAAAACAAACAAACAAACTGTTGGCACGCCCACTATGCCTCCAGTGAGTGGAAGCAGAGTGCTGCACTGCACACACACACTTCCCTGCTGTTGCAGAAACAGTCAAAAGTATCGGTACTTATAAAATGGGGTAGTACCGATTTTAACGGCAGGGTATTGCGATACGTTTCTAGTATCAGTATACCATGCAACACTAGTGTGGAAAATCAATTTGTTGTTGTTTTTGTTGTTTTCATTACAACAGCGCTTCACCAACTGTCTTTCAGTCCAAGACACACCCGTGCTTAATACCTTTACGGCTCATTAAAGCGTTTTGGGTTGCTTTTGTGTAGACTAGTGTTGTCACGACACCAAAATTATGGCTTCGATACGATACCTGCCTAAATATGTCGATACCGATACTAAAATGATACCACAGCAAAAAAAGAAAACATCAGGAAATGTAACGTCAAATATAGATGACAGAACATGGAACTTAAAATGTATTTGTTTTTTTATTAAAGGTCTCATTCCGCGAGAAACAGTTTAATACTTGTTTTTGTTGAAATACTATAGGTCTCACCGAGTTGCATGTGCGTGCTGCGCGTGAAAACGTTCTTCTACCCCCATTGCCTGTATTTGGCAATGAAAGAACAGAGAAAAAAACACTGAGAAAAATCAGCGGATGAGAAAAGCCCCACGGATTGACGTCAGTCCGTGAATTAGTATTCATGGCCTCGCCTCCGCTACCGCCCACCGAAAGTCAGGAAGTAGCAGGACTGTGCAACAGCACAGTCGCGATTCTCGACTCGTCTCGCACTAATTGAATATGGAGCGGAAAAATCCTCACTGCGCACTGGAGGTAGCGTCACAGTGCTGTTAGCCAACCAGAGGCGAGTTCATTAGCATGTCATGCATATTCATGATGAGAGGCGAAATCGTGTCGTTTGCCCCCCCCCACCTCCCCCACCAAACTAAAACAGCATGAAACAGGCGCGGCAGAGCATTTTTTTAACCAAAACCGGTACTGAGGGTATTTATTAACACTAGAGACCACCGCAAAATTAATGAAAAAACGATGAGATGAGACCTTTAACTAAAAAAACCTAATATTACTAGTACTACTAAATATTACTAGCAGCCATGTCTCATTCTGTCACCATGAAAGAGCACTAGTACTAGCAGCCATGTCTCTCGTTCTGTCACCATGAAAGAGCACTAGTACTAGCAGCCATGTCTCTCGTTCTGTCACCATGGAAAAGCACTAGTACTAGCAGCCATGTCTCTCGTTCTGTCACCATGAAAGAGCACCAATACTAGCAGCCATGTCTTGTTCTGTCAGCATGAAAGAGCACTAGTACTAGCAGTCATGTCTCTCATTCTGTCACCATGAAAGAGCACTAGTACTAGCAGCCATGTCTCATTCTGTCACCATGAAAGAGCACTAGTACTAGCAGCCATGTCTCTCGTTCGGTCACCATAAAAGCTGCAGCGTGTAACGCGCATGAGAGAAAACAAACAAACAAACAGTTGGCACGCCCACTATGCCTCCAGTGAGTGGAAGCAGAGTACTGCGCTGCACACACACACTTCCCTGCTGTTGCAGAAACAGTCAAAAGTATCGGTACTTATAAAATGGGGTTTAGTACCGATTTTAACGGCAGGGTATTGCGATACGTTTCTAGTATCAGTATACCATGCAACACTAGTGTGGAAAATCAATTTGTTGTTGTGTTTGTTGTTTTCATTACAACAGCGCTTCACCAACTGTCTTTCCGTCCAAGACACACCCGTGCTTAATACCTTTACGGCTCATTAAAGCGTTTTGGGTTGCTTTTGTGTAGACTAGTGTTGACACCAAAATCATGGCTTCAATACGATACCTGCCTAAGTATGTCGATACCGATACTAAAATGATACCACGGCAAAAAAAGAAAACATCAGGAAAAGTAATGTAAAATATAGATGACAGAACATGGAACTTAAAATGATTTGTTTTTTATTACTTAAAAAAAACTAATATTAATAGTACTACTAAATATTACTAGCAGCCATGTCTCTCGTTCTGTCACCATGAAAGAGCACTAGTACTAGCAGCCATGTCTCGTTCTGTCACCATGAAAGAGCACTAGTACTAGCAGCCATGTCTCATTCTGTCACCATGAAAGAGCACTAGTACTAGCAGCCATGTCTCGTTCTGTCACCATGAAAGGGCACTAGTACTAGCAGCCATGTCTCATTCTGTCACCATGAAAGGGCACTAGTACTAGCAGCCATGTCTCATTCTGTCACCATGAAAGAGCACTAGTACTAGCAGCCATGTCTCTCATTCTGTCACCATGAAAGAGCACTAGTACTAGCAGCCATGTCTCATTCTGTCACCATGAAAGAGCAGTAGTACTAGCAGCCATGTCTCTCTTTCTGTCACCATGAAAGAGCACTAGTACTAGCAGCCATGTCTCGTTCTGTCACCATGAAAGAGCACTAGTACTAGCAGCCATGTCTCGTTCTATCACCATGAAAGAGCACTAGTACTAGCAGCCATGTCTCTCTTTCTGTCACCATGAAAGAGCACTAGTACTAGCAGCCATGTCTCGTTCTGTCACCATGAAAGAGCACTAGTATACCGTTGCAACAATAGTGTGGACAATCAATTTGTTGTTTTTTAATGTTTGGGAGGTTCATCATTTAGTTTCCTGTACATCTTTCCTATGCATCAATGGTTTTATGGGTTTACATGACCTGTGTCCACAGTGCTCCAGTGTGTTGCACAACAGTGTTAAGGAAGCTTTGGTTTTGGAGAGTAGTAGCGCAGCCAGCCCATGTTATGTTATGTATCACAGCAGCACTGGACAAAAAGGATTAATCAGGATTTTAACAGAAAAGCTAATAAAAGTAACTTTGTTTTATGAAGGAATATGGTAGTTGTGATTGGCCTATGCCAATTAAATTGAGTCATTATTAAAAGTGGACTAATACAATAGAATGTAGACCTCCTGAAACTGGAAATAATTATTATTATGGAGATAATCTGGAGTGACGCCATGAAGAGGGATTTTCAAGTTTCTCTTCTGACCCTAACTAAGACACAATTTCTGTTGAGAAAAATCTAACTTTAGGTAGCTTTTAAACGTGCAACTGTTAAATCCTGATCCTGTCAACAAAATGGAGAAATGAATGACTCTTATGAAATGTAATTTAATTATATTATTTAATTAAAGTGAATAATGTTGATTATTGATCGATTATCTGTCTTCAGGGATTGTGTTGGTGGCTATCAACCCCTATGAGCAGCTGCCTATCTACGGTGAGGAGGTGATCAATGCCTACAGCGGTCAGAACATGGGGGACATGGACCCCCATATATTTGCTGTGGCTGAGGAGGCATACAAGCAGATGGCCAGGTAGGAGACCTCTGTTACACACATACCACCTGGCTGGCTGCACCCTGTAGTCATTTATTTGTCGTCTCTTTGTATGGACAATAAAGTCAGAGATCTACACTGAGCCCATTTTGCTTGCATATGCGACTAAAAATAGAGCTGTGCTACTGTGAAAAAAACGACTTGCACAAATGCTTGGTTTGGTTTTACTGGGACATGATCTGTTTATTGATGTAGTTATGCATCGCCTTCAGTAACTCATCTGTGTGGTCTCTAAAATTGAGCAGTTTGAGTTTGTCAAAAAAAGTCTCTCAACCTGCACGAAGTTCCATGTGCTCTACGTATCGTATGTCTTGTGGTCATTCGCAGTTTAATGATTATATAATGTATGCCATTTGGTGAACACCATTATCCAAAGCTTATAATACCTCGACCATTCCTTGTAGCATTGGTGACCCCAGTGGGAATAAAGCCCAATCGAACCAATTCAGCTAGACATGACCATAGCATCAGGCGATCATTGTCTCCATT
This sequence comes from Merluccius polli, assembly GCA_030340625.1. NCBI lineage: Eukaryota > Metazoa > Chordata > Actinopteri > Gadiformes > Merlucciidae > Merluccius > Merluccius polli. The sequence goes on from JAOPHQ010001458.1 coordinate 57,729, forward strand.
GAAAATAGAACAGATTTAGAATAACAAGTGAAGTTGTTGTGAAACATCTTCTGATGCTAAGCTTGGCCACATCATCAGTGATGTAACCTGAGGTCCTCGGGTGTTTCGGGTCTTGCAATATCAGACACCCTCTCTCAGGCGACCCAGCTGAGGTTGAGCAAGCCTCAGCTTGTGCCCTAGCAGCACTCACCCACATATCGGCTCTCTTGATCCAGAGCCACACGAAGGCTTTCTCTGTAGCCTCTGTGTTTTTATAGATAGCCCTCCTCCTCAGTGCAGTGTAACCCTACAGGCGTACTGTCCTACAAAGCCTCTGCACCCTACCTCCACAGGCACCTTACTTTCCAGCCTTGTCTGTGGCAGTCGCTGACTAGGCCCTTGTACTTCTCCCTTTTCCGCTCAAAGGCCTTCTCCATAGGGTTGACACTTTGTCAATCCCAAGTGCTCAACTTTATTGTTGATTCATGTGTGGAAAACCGATAAAAGGTTTATACACAAAAAATAATATACTTTCTAAATACCCCTGACTCCATTTCGTCCACAGAGATGAGCGTAACCAGTCCATCATCGTGAGCGGCGAGTCTGGCGCAGGGAAGACTGTGTCGGCCAAGTACGCCATGCGCTTCTTCGCCACAGTGGGTGGGTCTGCGGGGAACACCAACGTGGAGGAGAAGGTCCTGGCCTCCAGCCCCATCATGGAGGTAAGCAGGGGTGCTGGTGGTTTGGTCATTGTTAATTTGGGATCCGGCAGTCCTACTATGCTATAGCAGAACTTCTGGGGGGAGATGGCACAAAGCCTGTAACTCCCTGTATTTCCTTTTCTTAAAGTATTTACAGTACTTTTGGCTGCTGTAGCATGACTATTTGCCCCATTGCTTTATACGATATTTTGTGAAAACGTCGGTTCTCTGTCTATACCATGGTCACTGCTCTTTTTATTTTGTTATCTTCTTGATTTTTTTTATACCACACCTTTTGTCGTTTTCCTATAAATATCATGTTCACCATTGTTTCGCTGAAGATGCTTGGTCGATGCTGTCAAAAGTCTTTGAGTAATTCATCTTTATCAACTCTAGTATAATGATATCTTAGAATCATCATAATTTGGTCGCCTTGTATTTACTTTTATATTTAAACTTTTAACATACTGTATGTATATGAATTTCTTGACTTTTTCTTCCGTCCATGAAGGCTATCGGAAACGCCAAGACGACCCGCAACGACAACAGCAGTCGCTTTGGGAAGTACATTCAGATCGGGTTCGACCGCCGTTACCACATCATCGGGGCCAACATGCGCACATACCTGCTGGAGAAGTCCCGCGTGGTCTTTCAGGTGAGCTACGTTTAGTTTTGGTATAGCTGGAGATCCTCTGCCACAAAGTTAAAAGCAAGATTTTCTTCTAATCCTAACCCAGACCAAATGTATTTTTAGAGAAATTAATAAATAAGATGCATTAAATATAGATGGAGAAGTGAAATGGTAGTTGACACAATGAGTGATGGTTGCAGTGTTCAATAGTTCAGGTTAAAGATTTTTCAAACTTCCCTATTTCCCTTTAGGCTGAGGATGAGAGGAACTACCACATCTTCTATCAGCTGTGTGCCTGCGCTAGTTTACCAGAGTTCAAAGACTTGGCCTTGTGTAAGTATAATTCAAGAATTTATGTGTTTATTCGCTGTTTACTTTAATGCTTTATTATTGAACAATTTGATTAGAAAATATCACAATGTCGTTCCTCAACTTTGGTAACCTAGGCAATATAAACACAATTTAATACTGCATGTTCCATTTTGAAAGTAGTTAAGAATATGCTGTAATTTACTGTGATATGTTCCTAATGTATTCTTCTAACAAACGTTGTGCGTTTTGTTAGAAAACATTGAGAAGACATTGTCCTGTACTTCTGCTGTGAGACCCGAATATCCGGTCTGGAATTAATAAAGTACATCTTATCTTATCTTTGTATACAACATTTACAACAAAGTAAATGTTTACTCAGGATTGCTGCGCACAGATGCATGCTACATGTATTATACGGTGAAAAAAGGTTGCTAATAATAGAATTAGCTAAACATGAATTTTCCCCAATTCGTACATTTCTTATTTCAAAACATTGAATATCCATAGCACTGTTTCTTAAACAATTGGTCGGGACCCAAAATGGTTGTAGGTCGATCCATTTGGGTGTTGGGTCCCACTGACATACTGAATTTGGCTTTTGGGTCCCGAAATGAAAAACTTTAAGAACCCCTGCTCCATAGCATTGATTGATTGTTCTTAATCTCCATTCATGTATGGGTTTCCTCCCTGTGTGTGTGTGTGTGTGTGTGTGTGTGTGTGTGTGTGTGTGTGTGTGTGTGTGTGTGTGTGTGTGTGTGTGTGTGTGTGTGTGTGTGTGTGTGTGTGTGTGTGTGTGTGTGTGTGTGTGTGTGTGTGTCTGAAAACCAGCCAGTGCTGAGGACTTCTGCTACACATCGTTTGGGGAGAACATCTTTATAGAGGGAGTCAATGACGCAGAGGACTTTGAAAAGACCAAGGAAGCTTTCACACTCATTGGTAAGTCTTACATAACTAGTATTTACTACTATGTAGTTGTTTAGCACACACTTCCAATTTGGCAGATGCTTTTAGCATATACTTCCTCTGTAAGTTGTTATCCAAAGCGACTTGCAGTGAATTCAGATTCATGTTGTTCAGGAGCAGGTATTGGTTAGGGCATCATGTGCCAGGATGTCTACAGGTTAGACTGCAGAGTAGACCTGGGGGAATGTAACCCAGTACCTTTTAGCAAGGAGTCGAACACCTTAACTTTTATGCTATCCTGCCTACATCATTTTCAAGTTTTTGAATGAAAACCCATGTATTTATATCATGCTTTTCAAGGCACTCAAAGTGCTTTACATAGTATAGTGAGTATAAAATCATCTGAATACAAATTAAATGCATGTGTGTCTTTGCTTGGTTTTCAGGTGTGAAGGAGAACAACCAGAACAACATTATTAAGATCATAGCTTCCATCCTGCATCTGGGCAACGTGGATATCTGTTCAGAGCGAGATGGAGATTCCTGCCACGTGTTGGTATGTCAACATCAAACAACAAAAAGCTAACAATCTAACTGAATTTAAATCATTATGACTCATAAAGTCCCGTTGGAATTTAGATGAAAATCCCAAATGAAATTTAACACCATTGTTAATTGATCAGAAACCCCCATGGGTGAACGCAATCTGAATCTGATTGTTAGTCATAGAATCCCATTGTTAATTTATCCTAGAATCATATTGTTAAATGGTCATAAAATCCAATTGTTAATTTTATTCATGAATTCAAAGTCAAGGCCTATTGATGATAGAATCCCATTCTTAATTGGTCCTGAAATTCCATTGTTAATTGATCCTAAAAGTCCATTGTTAGTTGATCTTACAATCAAACTCTCAAAAAGAGGCTTTAAACGATCCTATTGTTAACTGCTCATTAAATCCCATTGCTGTATTCAAGAACTCAAAGGGATATACATATTGACTCGACTTACACATTTTGGCTGAGAATCTTGAGTTTTGTTTCCTCTTCCAGAAGGAAGACATGCACCTGAAGCATTTCTGCCGTCTGCTGGGCGTGGAGCTGGAACAGATGGAGCACTGGCTGTGTCACAGGAAGCTGGTGACGACGTCCGAGACCTACGTGAAGAACATGTCTTGCAAGCAGGCCGGCAACGCCCGCAACGCCCTCGCCAAGCACATCTACGCCCGCATGTTCGACTGGATCGTGGAGCACATCAACCTGGCGCTGCACACCTCCTCCAAGCAGCACTCCTTCATCGGAGTCCTGGACATCTACGGGTAACAACAAAAAATAAAAATATATCGGGCACGTGGATGTTTTTATCACACGGAATTGGTTGTGGTTTGTAAAATCATGTGCATAATATTCACTTGTCTACGGATTGAATGAAAGCATGCTGCATCTGTAGCTAGTTATAAAAGTTCAATAAGAAATCTAACTGAAAAAAAGTAATACTAACCCAAAGTGATGACACTGTCAGATTCCACCTTTTCCACAGTAGAAAGATTCTCAATGGTAATTTCTGCTCTTTATCGAAGGTTCGAAACATTTGAGATCAACAGTTTTGAGCAGTTCTGCATCAACTACGCTAACGAGAAGCTTCAGCAACAGTTCAACTCAGTAAGCCATCTCGCTACCAAACAAGGAACTAAATTAAACTATTAATGAATAACGAATTAATTACTTTAATTGCCTTACTCACGTACACGTACATTTACATTACTCACGTAATTGCCAATATAATGTTAAATCTTAATATGCCCACCAGACCGGCCCATAACAGGCTGCTCCACTCCGACCAGTCTTCATTGTTCTCCTGTTGTTTCCGCAGCATGTGTTCAAGCTGGAGCAAGAGGAATACATGAAAGAACAGATTCCCTGGGAACTGATAGACTTCTATGACAACCAGCCCTGCATAGACCTGATCGAGGCCAAGCTGGGCATCCTGGACCTCCTGGACGAAGAGTGTAGAGTAGGCATCAATCCATAATATTTCCTATTAAATATGCATTGTTTAAAAATGCTTCCCTCCCATTTAACCGTTGTTATTTTATTAGCACTTCAATTCCGTAAGTGAGTTCTCAGTGAGGGGCTTTTATCCTCATTTTCAGACTATATTGCTGTCTTTGATTTAGACCTTGGATCTGAATAACAATTCTCAAATTATTATTTTCCATTTCAATCATTTAACTCCTTTACATATTATTAGCAGTTTTCAGCTGAAAGCCAACTGTGGCGGTTTGGATGTTATGAGGTTTGATTTATCTGGATCACAATATGGGTTAGCACAACTTGAACAAAACCAATTATTTATTTCTCCTCATTCTGTTGCGTCTTCACAGTCCTGTTTGAAGTTATCGCTAATTTAGAAGACAGTACATTACATAATTATTATTCTGAGCACAGATGCATAAAAAATTAAACTTCCTGCTTAAGTTGCGTTTATTTTGTTTATTATTTTAAGTTATTTATTTTATTATTAATTTTTAAAAAACGTCAACATTCACAGTTGATGTGTGAATGTTGATGCACAGTGTTTTTATTAAATGTATTTTATATTTATTCATTCATTCATTTACTGATAAAAAAAACCCAAACATTGGATATATCATTTTTAACATGTTTTCTCGTTTGTTTTTTATTCATTTATGAATTTATGTATTTATTGTTTATTTATTCCAGGTGCCCAAGGGGACGGATGAGAACTGGACCCAGAAGCTGTATGGGAAACACTCAAGCAGTGTTCACTTCCAGAAACCACGCATGTCCAACACCTCCTTCATCATCATCCACTTCGCAGACAAGGTCAGAGTTTACCTCCCAACACACATACACTGGGACGAGCAGGAGAGACTACTGGCTAGGGATGTTTGACTCCCAGTCGAAATGTACTGGGATTGATCCCCCGCTCGATGTCTGAGACCAAACCTGTTGGCATACTTGAGCAAGATGCTCTAACCCCTACCAGCTCCTTAAGACGTTCAGACGTATCTGAATTCACTGCAAGTCACTTTGCATAAAAGCATCTGCAAAACATATTGTGTATAATAAATGAAGTTAACTGTGTTCATATGAAGTAACATACCTGGTTATTTTATTTGGTTTAGTAATTTATTTCTTTTGTACGTTTTAATCAATTGTACTAAAACGTTTTCAACCATTTTATGGATACATACATGAGTTATTCATCACAAAACACACAAGATACATAAAATGATGACGTTCTCAAGAACACCTGACAACGTCCTCCATGTTGTGAAATGAGGTAGTTGTTGTTGATGTTGTTGTGTGTTTACTGTTGTCCTGTCAGGTCGAGTACCAGTGTGAGGGCTTCCTGGAGAAGAACAGAGACACCGTGTACGAGGAACAGATTAATATCCTGAAAGCTAGTAAGGTATGAAATATTCCCTCTCACAAAGTGTGTGTGTGTGTGTGTGTGTGTGTGTGTGTGTGTGTGTGTGTGTGTGTGTGTGTGTGTGTGTGTGTGTGTGTGTGTGTGTGTGTGTGTGTGTGTGTGTGTGTGTGTGTGTGTGGTGTCATGCTCTCACAAACTTATAAACTCATCAATGTACCCATGAATCTTAAAGTGAACAAAAGAAAAAACTGTGAAAGTGTTCCAGTTCTTACCTGTGGGAACTTGGACCTGACTCATCTGTTTTATTAGTTGGCTGTTATGTAACATTAGCTTGTATATGAATCTGTTGTATAAATGTGGTTATATAATTTTTAGCCTGAACATTTGGCCCATTTCAGTTATTTTTCATTTTCTTTTCTCCACGTATTGCTATCTAATTATAGTTTGTGATTTTCAGTAGATTCTGCTTGTTTTTAACCAATAGGAACATGTCCAGTAGATTTCGCCTGATGTTAACCTCTAAAACCAGGTCCAGTATGCTGTGCATGAGGAGTGAGATTCACAGTTCTGTAGATCAAAGCTGAAGACGTCATGCTGGCTCTGTTATCTATCGCGAAACAAATTAAAAGATCCAGTCACAGGCTTGCCGTCTCATTCACTGGGATCAGTGATCTAACCTTGGCTCCACTTGACTGGGATTTACTTTCTAGTTTCTAGTGATCACAGTGGCATGGTTAGTTGGAGGTTTCTGTGAGCACTGCAAGCACAATTTCCCATTTCATGTAACACTATATTTTTATTTATTTTCATTGATATAGTCTTGGATGATGAAAACATTATATGACTCAAACTAAATCATATGTGCAAATGTTGTCTAATTAGAAGTTCATGCACAGAATGACTGAATGAATGACTGAACCGTATGTCAGTATGTTCCACTATATTATTATCTGTATTTCCATTTAAATAACAAGACCTAACTCTGTATGCAACTCAACTCAAATATGTTGTCAGGAATATAACGGTCTCCTACTTTTTATACTAAATATACATGCAACCTTAATGAAGATGATATACAATTATACATCTACATTTAATTCATCTAATCGTATGTAAATACATTGTTATGAGTAGTTTCAGATGGTGGCAGATCTATTCCTGGAGAAAGAGGTGTCCGGTTCTTCCTCTTCCTCCAGCAAATCCTCCAGGATCAACGTGAGGTCTGCCAAGACGACCCCCAAAGCCCCCAACAAGGAGCACAGGAAGACCGTAGGCCACCAGGTACACCCCCTTCCCTCTGTAGGGTTGAGTTTTTATACACCACCTATCTGGAACAAACCTCCACAACATCAGATGTCTGTCTCAACACCATATACTTTTAAATCAACGCTCACAACTTTTATATTTGTCGCAGCTTTTTATCAAACTAAATGTTATCAGTTAGTATTTTAACTTCTTATACTTTTATTTTACATTTCTCTTTTCAGTTGTGCTAAGTATATGTCAGTTATGCTAATGTATCTTTTATTCCCGTTGCACGTAGTTTCGTAACTCTCTCCAGCTCCTAATGGAGACGCTGAATGCCACAACGCCTCACTACGTCCGCTGCATCAAGCCAAACGATGAGAAGATGTCCTTCATGTGAGTCCACCGTTCTTTAGATGAGGGATAATGGTCGGATGGAGGGTGATGTGATTAGGCTTTACGTTACTTTTGCTCTGTGTTTTTTTGAGCAAAGTGTTGTTTCCATGTGGAACTGTATCTCCATTATGACTCATATTTTTCCGTGGAACAGCAACTGCTTATTTCTTGGATGTTGCCAAACTGATGAGAATAAAATAATTTTCCATTACCTGACCTAAACTTCCGATAAACTAAAATATCCAAGTCTGTTTCCTCATAGATGGCCCTCTTCATATGTTCATATATCATTGAATGATATATTCATATCATTTATATGTTTCTTTCTGAATGTGGAAAATAAGTAGGCTTAGAAGTAGAGTGGTTTGGCATATTTCAGGAAATGGGCTGGGACAAGAGATTTTATACTTTTTAGTTTTTCTTTGTTTTTTTACTCGGATGATGGACAAGTTCAGACAATCTGCAATAAAAAAAACATGTTTCTCTGCATATAAACAATAACATGTGAACATGTAGTAAATAACATGTCACTACCAGGTCTGAACACATTGCAGGCTAAACAAAAGACACATTGTGTTTGGTTACCAACCAACTGTTTACCTCTGTATTGTCTCTCGCCGTGAATAACTTTAACAACATTAAATTATGTTGGAGACATCCAGTGTTTAACAACAAAGAGGTTAATGTTATATTAAGGTTTATATTATATAAACCTTAAAAAACAATGATTGACGGTTATTCCCTATTAAGTGAGTATATCTTTATTTTCTTCTTCTGGATGCGTTCTCAGTGCATTCCTCCACACAAGGGTTCTTTCAGGTCTAGTAAATTAGATAGCGTGGCCCCTTGTGTCACATGGGTGCTTTCAGACCTAACTGGCCCTAACGCTGTATCCGTACAGTCAGTACCTCGGCCACTACCACAGATAGTTACACACCTCGTCCTCCGTGCTGCGTATGAGCACCATGCCCAAAGGAAAGATACGGTAAACTAAGAGTTTTGTGTTGTACCTGTGTTCATCCATCGCTGAGATATGATGTTTGTTTGTCTGTTTGACTGTTTGTGTTTTAGTTTGTGTGTTTTGTTTGTGATTGTCTGTCTGTCTTTCTGTCTTGTTTCTCACATTTGTCTCTTGGTCGGTCTGTTTATTTATCTGTTTGTTGTTCTCTAGGTTTGACTCGAGGCGAGCGGTTCAGCAGCTGAGGGCATGCGGAGTCCTGGAGACTATTCGCATCAGTGCTGCTGGTTACCCGTCAAGGTAGAAATGTCCTCACCTTTCGAAACCCCTGCTGCATATGGGTGTGGTGTCCGGTGATTTGGCATACTGTATAAGCATCGTTGAAGACCATTCTCTGGGGTTTAAGTAATAATTTTCTGTGCTAATCTAAATCCACTACAGATAACAACAGTGCTATCATTTAATGCAGCCTTGTCTAAATGTGTTCTCATTGCCATAGTGGTCAGTTTTTTCTTTTTTTGTTTGTTTGTTTGTTCATGGATTATTTGCTTTCAATGAGAGTTTGATGGAGAGACGAGCACTGTGTATAACTATCAGTGCCAGCCTCCACTTCCGTTTCAAATGACATTTTCCTTGCTTTTCTTCCTCCTTGATTTAGCGAGGAAGGACCCCCCCCCCCCCTGGGGGGGATCTAGGATTTGTTTTTCAGACGCTTTAGTTATTCGCGAGTGTCGAATAACTTTACAACTTTTTCACTACATTACTTTTGTTCAGAATACAGATAAAGGTTCAAGAAGAAGATGCAAAATAAAAAAATTTGTTGTTGTTGATCGTCAACTTGTTTTGTTGTCATAACCAACCTGTGTCTCCCCAGGTGGACATACCCAGACTTCTTCAACAGATACCGGGTGCTCATGAAGAAGTCTGACTTGACCAAATCTGACAAGAAGCTCGTCTGTAGAAACCTGCTGGAGACCCTGATCAAGGTGAGCTCCCAGCAGTACTTCACAGAGTACTTCACAGAGTACTACACAGAGTACTGTACTACACACTTGGCAGTAATCCTGTGTAGCTCAGCTGGTAGAAGAGCAAGGCATTAACACTAGCCAGGGTTTGGGGTTCTATTCCCACTGGGGCCACCCATGCTAAGAATGTATGAAGGGGTCCACCAAATGCCATACATTTTATATTTATATTTACTAATCCCTTTCATATGAATACAGAGAGATGAGGTGAATGGGGGCAAAGAAATAATCAATGATATTGTTAAAAAGTTAGTTCTTTTTGTTAGGTCTTTTTTTCTTTTTTTTTATACAAATACAGACAGATACTTTTGTCGAAAGGGAATTTTATGTTTAAGTGTATTTAAGTGTGGCTGTGAAATAATCAAAGCATCAAAGCACACAACCAATAAAAGTCTCCAATAGAGACAAATGGAGTCGCTAATGTTAGATGTATAATCGCAATTGTGTCACATAGTGTCATTGCATGCGTGTGACCACCAAGCAGAAGGCATTTATAGTTGATGCGTGTAGTCACGTTGCCGTACCAACGTGCCATAGCAGCCAACAACAACAACAACAACAATGGAAATGTGTAAATAAATGCTGCCTTTCCACTCAAAGTAGCAGAAGTTTTAGTCCCAGGAACTAATTTTCAAGGAACTAAGGGGTTCCTTCAGTCCGTTGTTGTCTGCGTTTCCACTGCAGTCTAAAGACCCCCGAAGATTAGGCTGTACTGTAGTGCACAACACGTGCCACCAGAGGTCAGTTTACTGGAGGAACTGGCAGCTGAGCTGAGAAAGACAGTGACTGCAAGTTGTGAGGATAGCATACTAGGAAAAAAGAAATGCCTCTGCCCCTGTTTGGGAGTATTTTAGGTTTAGTACCGATGATAATGGTGGGCCAAAGGCCTGAGCCCGAATATTCGGATATTGGTTCGTTCAGTAGGTATTAGAATCTCAATTTTCGATACCTGATGGCAGTGTGAGAAGACCGACAGAGACAAACTTTAAGCTAACTGGTTGTAATAATAATAATAATAATAATAATAATAATAATAATAATAATAATAATAGGGTTCTCCACAGGATTTTGTTTTCCATGATGGCGCTCCCACTTGTCAGTTGCAGCCATAGAAATAAAAGGTTGTGGCAAGCGGGGGGGGTTAATGGTTTTAGAAGGGTTTTAATAATGAATGTAGGCCATTAAGCAGCTATTTTTAATGTTCAATATTTAATCGAGGCCAAAAGATACCAAAAAGTTCTACCTACTAATAATAACGGGTTGGTAATTTCATAAACATGAATAGAACAGGTAGCAATGTTTTTTTTCCTTTTATGGCGATCCGTCACCCACAGTAGCGCCTGTGTGATTTCTCTTCGGGTGAACAGCACTAGTCCTGCTGTGCAATTTCATCAAAACTTTGCACAATGTTTAAACCACCTATTTGCTTTGTGATTTGGAAGTAGTCCTACTCTCCTACTCTACTCTATAGCCGTGTGTCTTCTGAAACATTTAGGCTACATTGAAGCTCTGCCGTAACCGAGTCGGACTTGGACCAATCACGTGGCTCTGAAAACCACTGACGTCCACGCAGCAATCCAACGTGATATTGTAGTTTTGCTATTTGCGTTATTAAAATAACACTGTGCTGACGCAATTCTGCAGCAGCGAATATTCGTTCGGAAAACCTAATAATTATCCAAAGCTTGAAATATGTTTGGGCCAGCCCTTCAGCCAACCAGCGCTGCAAGCCCCACCCCCAAAGTTCCTGTAATTTTGAAAGTACTATTCTGTGCTTATTTGACCCTTCTAACAGGAATTCAAATAGAGTAACAGAATATAGAAACAACATAGAATAAAAACGTTTTGTTTACATATGAACATGTACCAACGAAGACAAACAAATTGTTTGCCAGGGCTGTAATGGCAATAAGCGACCCTGCGACTACAGTATCTATAAGGATTTAAGTGCTACCTTTCCAAAATAAACCATATACAATCAGTAGGACTCACAGGACAAACCCTTAACCAATCTCTCAGGTAAATGAAAATTACACCGCATTTGTCTACTGCGAAATATATCTAATTTAATTTGAGGTAGAAAATGTATTTTGTTTTGCTGGTTTCTGTCCAATCGTAGGACTCGGACATGTTCCAGTTCGGTAAGACGAAGATCTTCTTCCGGGCCGGCCAGGTGGCCTACCTGGAGAAGCTGCGGGCGGACAAGTTTCGCTCTGCTTGCATCAAGATCCAGAAGACGGTGCGCGGCTGGCAGCAGAGGATTCGCTACCGCAAGATCCTCAAGTCTGCCATACTGCTGCAGAGATATGGTCGGGGGTACCTGGCGCGCAGGTGAGATACCTGGAGCATGACCTGTGTGTATGTAGGGTTAATGGTGTATGGTCAATTGGAATCAGTTTAATTTAATTTAATTCATTGCATTTATTTAGCGCTTTTTTTCAATGCATGAAAAATAGTGATCCTCCACCATAGTCTTTTACTACCTCTCTATTTCCCTCATTGAACAATCTCTCTCTCTCTTTATCCTCTCTGACTTGTCTCCTTCTCTTACTATTTCTGTCCTCCACAATACTCTCTCCCTCTCCCTCATTACCCTTTCACTAACTCTCTCTCTCTCTCTCATTCGTCTCGACTCCCAGGTATGCAGATCAGCTGCGTTTGACGCGTGCGGCCATCACCTGCCAGAAGCAGTTCCGCATGGTGAGGGACAGACAGGCCTACCTAAGGGTGAGACAGGCAGTGGTCACCATCCAGGCCTACACCAGGGGCATGTACACCCGCAGGATCTTCCAGGAGGTAGGCTTATGCAACAAACACAACACACTTGGGGAGAATACACACAGGACATCTGTACATTAGGAGCTTCGGTCTCAAGGGCTTCAATTAGTTCTACTTCTAAAGAGCACCTAAAGAGCCCTTGACATGAAAAAGTACTTTTTAAAGTTGTTGGCTCGTTTACAAATCATATACAACTTTATTAATTGCAAAAAAGGGAAAGTAGATGCCACCATATACACACTCATGAGACGCGCGCGCACACACACACACAGCGAGACAATTGGGAGACACACACACACAACTAAGAGCAGGTACACAATATGGGAACGCACAGCCCTATGAACACAAGTGTGATGTGCTCCTGTAGATATCGTTCACCTGTTCAACAACAACATCATAACAACAATATCCCACTCCCTTTCTCATATCTAGCCCTGGGCTAACATAGAGAAGACGGTTGGTGGTGGTTTAGTCACGGCTGAATTATCTGATCAAATCCTCAAGGATCTATCAATATTCCTGCTAGAGTTTATCCCCATACTGTTTTATATGCTCTGAATACCATTTTACATTATTTTTCATAGTACTTGGGGTGTTTTCTTTCTCTTGATATCCTCCTTTAAAGCTTTAAACATCAGATGAAAACAAGGTGCAGTTAGTGGATGGCCTGGTGTCTCTTATTAGTACTGGTGTTATGTAATCATTTGATAATTCACCACAGCGAAGCTCTCCTTTTAGCATGAAGTTGAACCAGCAGAACACTCGCTGGTAATGTCCTAACTTTTTGTACATGTTTATTTGAATGGATTTAGTCCATTTATTTCCAGTTTAAGGTTGAATGATAGTTTCGTGGTCAGGGTGTTTGACTCCCAGCCTAATATGTTCTGGGTTTGAACCCTAATGTCTGCATCCAATTACATAAACCCTATGTTAACCTTGAGCTTACCATGTATTTCACAATGTCCAGGAGTACAGCTTAAGCCACATAGAGATGGATGCAGTTTCCCTAAGTACAGATTTTATAATAAATTAAGACCTCAATGCATCTTACAACCTTTTATTATTGTTTCCCATATTTACCTTTACCACAAACACATCTCAACGTGAATTTTAACCTGCTTAAATATGAACAATATTAAGTAAAATCCTAGAGCCTGGAATCACCAAATGAAGTAGCTCCTGCAACTACATTGTTTCTAACTTTTCCCCATATAACAGGCTACATTTGAACAAGATAGGCATTTAAAAGATGACCGTATTGTAATTCACTGATTCCAAAAGAGGGACCTTTTGTGTAGTATCCTTAGTACCACTCACCTCACCACTCCCTATGCCACTTGGCCCTGCTTCTGGCTCAGATGAATCATTCTGCTTATAGTCAAATGATAGACAATTATAAAGTAGTAGAAATTCACCATCAATAATGTAATCTTGCAGTACATTATACACTGAATATCTACTGATGCATGATGTGTGCTGAACCAGGATGTTGTATCTAGCAACTTGCGATTAATACAGCGAAGAAATGCTAATATCACATCCACTGGTCCCCCTGGGAATTTTGCCTATTTGTTGTTCATGTACATTTGGTCGGAAACGCTATACTGCCCCCTTGTGTACACGTTAAAGCGACGTGGAAGTGTAAAAGCTTAAAGGGTGCTGCGCTTAAAAAAATCTTATTATTCTTATTATTTATCATAACTGTTGCTTCTACATCTGCTCTCTCTCTCTGTCCATTTAGTTCCTTCTTCACCACAAGGCCATGGTCATCCAGAAGAACGTACGCGGTTGGATGGCGAGGAAGAAGTTCAGGCGGGCGCGCAACGCGGCCATCACCATCCAGTGTGCGTTTAGATGCCTGCGTGCCAAGCGGCAGCTGAAGCAGCTGAAGATCGAAGCCCGCTCGGCCCAGCACCTGAAGAAGCTCAACACAGGCATGGAGAACAAGATCGTCCAGCTCCAGAGGAAGATGGATGACCAGGTGATGGAGGATCATAGGTCTTTAATGTGGGAATGCAGGATTTATTTAGGATGTGTTTCACAAAACGCAGCATTCATGCGGCGGCTATTGTAGTATGTGGTGTGTTTTCGAAGTACAAGTTTACATTTAGATATTAAGTTTGATATGTGGGTGTTTTATAAATAAATAAATTCACAGCTTGCATGCGGATGTGGTAAAGCCTTAAAGTGATGGACAACAGGATCTAAAAACATAAAATAACCATAGCACAGAAGGGCACATCTACTACACACCTCGTCATGAAAATGGCTATTAATACATTAAGTATTAAAGTATATTAATATACATCTCATAGTCGGCTAATAAACTCAGTCTTGGAAAGACTGTAGGGGTGTGGTCTGAATCCCGCCCCCCCCCCCCCCCCCCTCGCTGGATTGTGTAGTTTGTAGTAGTTTGTTAGTTTGTCTGAAATGCTGTAGCTTCATTCAGCTGCACCGTCGCTGTAATGTGAGTGTACGGTAATTGGTCACTAGCTTGGCTACGTAACCAGGAGGGAAAATAGACTCCACCCATTAAGTCAGCTTGACAGAATAGAAGAAATCGATAGACTGAAATTATGTGAGATTGCACTGGATTTCATGGAACCTCATTTTCTAATGATTAATGCACACCTCGATAACCCTTAAAAGCATAATTAGAAGTAGAAAAACAGATTTGTGTTGTCTTTATTACTACATAATGCCACTAAACCTCAATGATAATAATAATAGTAGTATTAGTAATAATAGTATTTCTAGTGCAATAACAAGTAACTCAACAATACTTAAAATGAACAAAGAGTAGATATGTACCAAATTTCAACAGTTTGTTGAAAATATTAAAAATATTAGTGAAGTTGAAGTGGTTTACTCTGTTCGTCCTGTCTCAGTCCAAGGAGCTCAAGTCCCAGAATGAGCAGCTGCTGTCAGCCAACAGCAACCTGGGGTCAGAGGTCAACAAGCTGCAGAAGGAGCTGGAGCAGGTTCGCATTCGCCATGGCGACGGCAACCAGCTGACATCCCTGCAGGAGGAGCTGGAGAGGCTGAGGGCGGAGCTTCGGGAGTCACATGAACAGAACCAGCGTCAGGAGGCGGAGCACAGCAGCGAGAAGCTTCTTCTGACTCAGGTGAAGCGAGATTTAGGTTCAGGTGCAGTGGCATGATTTTCAGTTTTTTTGGGTAACCGTGGCAACGGCCTGAAAATCAATCTGCTTGACTGCACTGCGAGAAGTGTTTTCAAATTCCATGGCAAGGCCTGATTCACTACTAAAAGGGAAACTAAGACACACACACACACACACAAAAGATAAAGCAGGTTTTTCATTGGAAATTATATTATTAGAATAATTCATAATATTGGTAACACAGTTGGAGGCATCTTCTAAGTACTCTTACTGTCCCAAATCAAATCTTGAAATGATCAATACCAAACTATTTAACATTTAGCCCCACTGTTATATAATGCATTGTTATATATTACAGAAGAGGTATTGCTGATTCAGCCTGAGTCTAAATTTCCCTGCCTGGTTTGCTACAGCGCGTGGAGGAGTTGGAGAAGGAGAACACGCTGTTGAAGAGCGACAAGGATGAGATGAACCACAAGATCCTGCAGCACTCCAAGAGCACTGAAGGTGAACCCCTAGCTCTTCTCCATAGCTCCTCGCTCTGCCCCCTAGCTCCTAGCTCTGCTTCCTCTGCCCTGCGGGGAAGGCTGGTGTCTCTCACTGGAGTAGAGAGTGGGGATTTCTCTCTCGCTAGAGAAATCTGGGGCGAGAGAGGTAGAGTGTATCAGGTTTCTTCTCCTCAGTTTAGACTAGGGGGCCATTGTTTGTTGCTGGTCTCTCATGGGATTTCTCAGGGGAGGCTGAAAAGAACACCCCTCCCAACATTCAAACATTCAAAGTACTCATTTAGTATTTTGAATCTTATGTATTTATTAATAAATCATATTTCTTCGACCAACATGCAAAGACCTATTCTTTCCATGGCTACACCTACTTGGTGATAAGTCACATTGCGATTCTGACCGCATTGTGATACTTTGTTGAGTGTTGTGAAACAAGTGTAACCACACTCATCGACTTATCAGAAAGTAAGTCTTCTGGACAAATCGTCTGGACACACCAAAAATACAAGTGTAACCGAGTCCTATGTTATGGTGTGTCCAGACCAGGAGAGCAGTGCCTGCCAGAGGGAGACGGGCATCCAAAAGGATCTGGACGATGAGAGACTCCGCTACCAGAACCTCCTCAAGGAGTTCTCCCGGATGGAGCAGAGATACGACAACCTGCAGGAGGAGGTCTCACTCAAGGTAATGTGACATAATATAAAATATTACTTTTAATCCCAGAGGGGTGGGCTACTGTTAATCCCAGATGGGAAATACAGGCAAATTCAGGGGATAGTCTGCCCAACTAAGGTACGATAGTCTCACTCACCCTCACCAAGGTACGATAGTCTCACTCACCCTCACCAAGGCATGATAGTCTGACTCAACCTCACCAAGGTATGGTAGTCTCACTCACCCTCACCAAGGTACGATAGTCTCACTCACCCTCACCAAGGTACGATAGTCTCACTCACCCTCACCAAGGTACGATAGTCTCACTCACCCTCACCAAGATACGATAGTCTCACTCACCCTCACCAAGGTACGATAGTCTCACACACCCTCACCAAGGTACGATAGTCTCACTCACCCTCACCAAGGTACGATAGTCTCACTCACCCTCACCAAGGTACGATAGTCTCACTCACCCTCACCAAGGTACAATAGTCTCACTCACCCTCACCAAGATACAATAGGCTCACTGTTATGTATATTAATGCCAGATTGGACATTAATGATGAATAATCTCATTCTAATTATCATCATTCTTTTGTTATAGTTATTATTTATGTTATTAATTGTATTGTACTTGTGCTGCATTTCCAGCGAGGCCATAGGAGAAACCCGTCCAACCAGAGCAGCTTGGAATCTGACTCCAACTACCCCTCCATCTCCACCTCTGAGGTGGGAGACGCTGAGGACGCCATTCAGATGGTGGAGGTAAACACACACACATCACCTATCACCAGTATAACATGCTAACAAAATTAACTGCTGGATTACACTGTCATGTGTTCCAAAACATTTGGCCCAACACCCACCAAATATGTTCCCATTCCTATTACCACATCAAAAATAAAAAATAGAAATAAACATTTATCTATGTATATTTTTCAGCAGTTCAAGTATTTTCAATCGTAAAACATAATGATTTCGAAATGGGGGAAGTTTACATTGTTGTCTGTTTTTTGTTCCCAGGAAATGGGGGTGGAGAAGGCAGCGATGGACATCAGTATCTTCATGAAGCTGCAGAAGCGCGTGCGGGAGCTGGAGCAGGAGAGGAAGAGGATGCAGAACAACATAGACAAGATGGAGGAGCTCACCAAGAGCAAGGTGAGAGGAGGGTATCTATGGCAACGGGGTACCTTGTTTGATAACAAAAGATTATGACGTAATGGCAAACCTAACAAACTGAAACAAAATCATTGAATCGTGAATTACATTATGGTTCGAACCCAGAACCTTTCAGCTGGGAGTGAAACACTGTAGCCACTACACTTTTTTTAACTCGTCCCAGCAGAAAAGTGATTTTAAATAATAAACGTTAACCTCACATCGTAGCTAGGATTCTGGCCCCTTGGCAGAGAGCTGGGACGTGTTTCTAACTGCTGTGTGCTGATGTTTAGGTCACTGAGCGAAGGAACTTAACATCGCAGGATGAAGTTGCGGATCTGGCCTACAACAGTTTCAAGGTACAGTTTGGTCTCTTGAATACACACTTGCTGAAGAAGTCATTTCATTTAGCACATACATCTATACATGTATAATCCTCCTCCTTAATATTTAATATGTACTAATTCCCCTTCACCATCTCCAGAGGCAGGAGCTTGAATCTGAGAACAAGAAGCTGAAGAACGACCTGAACGAGCTGAGGAAGAACATCAGCGACAAGGCCTCCGACGGCAGCACATCCAATGAGCTTCAAGAGAGCTACAAGCTGCTGCTCAACCAGCTGAAAGAGGCCAATGAGGAGCTGGATATTCGCAAGGAGGAGGTGATTTTGCTCAGGACCCAGATAGTCAGTGGCAGCCCACGGCCGGAGCAAAATGGACACATTGTAAGTCAAGTTATGGAGTTTAATACGATCTATTAGGTTAATTATTGAGTGTATACATGTATTGGCGTGACCCCAGTGGGAATGGAACCCCTAACCCTGGCTAGTGTTAATGCAATGCTTTATCCAATTCATCCATTCATTCAGGACTTTTAAACATACATATATTGTCTTGCTCCATTTTTGACAATACTGTTTTTGTTTGCATAGGTTGTTTGTGAACAGGAGAGCAACGTTGAAGCTGAAGTGAACAACAAGAAGCCTCCACTGGATAAAGAGGAGGCACTGCAGGCCTACCAGGAACTATCTGAGTCCAAGAGGTAGGAACTCACTTTATGCTACGTTTTCATGATATTTCCATAAAATGTCATTCATATATATTTCTTGACTTGTATGTTATGCTTTTCGAGTATGTTGATCAATATCAAGTCCAACTTTACTTGTGCAGACTTGTGGGAGGATTACCTATTTAAATGATTTTGTTATCAACACTGTTCATTTTGTGGTTTAAAAACAGTTTAATGATGTATAATATTATCCCTATATGATCTATCCTCATTTATTACAAAGATACTTAGTTTTTTTTGGCTGTAATTTTGTTTTGATTATTTTAATTATTCATTATAGCTTTCATTTAACTATAGCTTTAATTTAAGCTTGTTTAGGTTGAGTAAATATCCACATGAGAAACTGAATCTTAAACTTCCAATATTTTCTAACGTTCTTCCTCCGTCTACTTTCTACTGTATTTCTTGCCTATTTTCTCCTGCCTTTATTATGTTATGTTTTCTTCCTCGTCTCTTCTTCTTCTGCTTTCCTCTGCTTCCCCCCTCGTTGTGCGGACACCAGTTTCTCTGAGGACTGGAGTTATTTGAACGAAGACGGAGAGTTGGGTTTGGCATACCAGGGTCTTAAACAAGTAGCCAGGTCTCTCTCTCTCTGCTTGCTCTCTCCTCCCCTCCTTGTTTTATCAATTTCCTCTTCCTCTGTGTGTCACTTTCTTGATAGTTTAAGGATGTTGTATAATACATTGGACCAAGTGCACTCGGGCGCCTGCACACTTTGGTGACTAATTGTGATGGGGAATGTGATTGCCATTACAAGCCATTTCAAAATCTACCCGTTTGTGACGTCACAAGTAACGTCACAAACAGTCAGACAGTCCACCCAGATGTATGATGGATAGATCTCTATCAGTCATACATATGGGTGGACACTCCCACTTGTGATGTCACTATAGGGTTAGAAATGGCTTGTAGTGGCTAATCTATGGTAAAATGGTGGTAAAATAAGGGTATCGGGGGGATTTCGACACAATTGATGACCTGACTTCTTATCACATGGTCACTGACTGTCACAATAAAAGTTGTGCATGCGGTTTGTGCACTTGTTGAAGATTGTTCTTCACCAGTTTGCTTTCTATGAATGTGGTTAAGCGAATCTCAAGTATGCTGTGCTTTTGTACCACACTACAACCATCCCCAGAATGTATTTGGTCTTCAGTCTTACTTAAGTCTTTATATGCTGTGCTTTTTACATGCAGAGGACATTTTGTTTGGTGACTTGCACGTTTGAGTGAAATGTAAATCCCCAGAGAGCAGTATTGAGATATACTCCTCAGTGCATCTGAACATTTCCCCAAATTGCTATTAGAGTTAGGGTTTGGCGTGATAATATTCATGACATCAAAATTCCTTCATTCAATATACCTATCCACCCACCCATCCATCCATCCATTCATTCATTCATCCATGCATTCATCCATCCATTTATTCATAATTATTCACACATCCGTACCATCCATTCAACAATCCATCCTTCCATGTCCCACCCACCCATGTCACCATGGCACAATTCACTATTCATTCATTGCTCCATTCATCCATCCATTCATTCACCCATTCATCCATCGACCCATTTATTCATCCATTCACACCATCCATCCATTCATCAATCCATCTTTCCATGTCTCCTCCATCCATGTCCTATTCATTCATCCATTCATGCACCACTCCCACCCCCCCCCCCACCCCCCACCCCCCAGGTTACTGGAGGCCCAGATGCAGACCATGTCCCGGCAGCATAAGGACGAGCTGGAGGCCCTCCACACTCAGATAGAGCTGCTGAGGCTGGACCTGGAGAAGAAGCAGGAGGCGCTGAACTATACCATGTCCCTTTCCCCTGAGGCCCAGGTGGAGTACAGCGTGCAGCAGGAGATCACTCGCCTCACCAACGACAACCTGGTGAGGACCTGCAGAGTGTGTGAGTGTGTGAGTGTGTGAGTGTGTGTGTGTGTGTGTGTGTGTGTGTGTGTGTGTGTGTGTGTGTGTGTGTGTGTGTGTGTGTGTGTGTGTGTGTGTGTGTGTGTGAGTGGTGGCCATGGAAGTGGATGCACAACAATATGCACAGAACCAAGAATTACAAAAAGTCAACTAAAGCAGAGGTACACATTATTATATGCTATGTTATGTCTGAATTGACATAGTCAAAGTGTCCAGTTCCTTAAATGGAATAATGTCAACTATTGTGGAAGATAGATATTGTTCTGATTGCAATGCTTTGTATATGAGTTTGACCAGCTATTGTCATTGTCTCCTCCCAGTGTAACCTATATGGACACACTGCATTGTTCTCTTCTAATGTGGTTACCTCACCATGCACTCCTCCCTCCACTATGCCTCTATGAAACCCTTGTTTTCTCTTCTTTGTGCTTTGAAGACTTATGGGCTGCATCTTGTATGCTTCTTGTAACTATTCTTCCCATTCGCTCCATTCTCTCATTAAACATCTACCTGATGCTTGGACCGAGTCGGACCAAAACTATTCTCAACAATCCCGCATTTATTTGTCGTCTTTTGTGGTGAAGGACTTGAAAGAGCTGGTGGAGAAGCTGGAGAAGAATGAGAGGAAGTTGAAGAAGCAGCTCAGGATCTACATGAAGAAGATCCAGGAAGGTAAAACCTCACCATGTTACCCAGAATCCTACGCTCCTCCTTCTGAAATCACATTATGGCGTTTGCATTGGCCACTTGAGTAATCCAGATTGTTGAGTCATCCAGACTGTAATCTTGTTACAGTATTTGTGTCCATGAAAAATGCTTTCTTGGTTTATCTAAAAGTTAAACTATTTATTTGTGTTGTTCAATATGTACTTTAATAATTTACTATATTTTATTGCATGTTTTTATTTCATTACATATATGTTTTATGTATTGATTGCTGCCCTCTTAACCCCGCCTCTATTGATCCATTGCATTAGCATTTTAACAAATAGTTTTTTTATTGTGCATGTTAAAGCACTGTGCATGTGAAATCACTTTTATTTTGAAAGTGCTATACACTTTAAACTTTATTACTGTTGATTACTTGAACATTGTGGTGACCTTTGCCCCTCCAGTGGCCCCAGTGTCTGTGGTGGACTCCAGTAAAGCCCGACCGGAGATGACCCGCCAGGTGACTGTCCAGCGCAAGGAGAAAGACTTTGAGGGCATGTTGGAGTACTGCAAGGAAGATGAAGCCCTGCTGCTCAAGTCCCTCATCGCTGGTAAGATACAGTACAGGAGGCAGACTAGTCTAGTGGCTAGGGTGTTACATCCTAGTCTACCTGCATGGATCATTCAGCTGAGATGCTTAACCTACCTGTTCCTTAAAGAGAAACTTGCAGGTTGGCGTATCTAGTTAATTAATTTGTTGGGACAGTATGTAGCAAATCTGTGTTAAAATTATCGTAATTTTTTGAAGAGCACTAGACAAATTTCTGTAATGCAACAAGGACGTGCAGCAGTGCCAAGGCATGCATTACTTTTCAAGTAGCGCATGCATTGGATTTTTCCTACTTGTGATCACATCCGGATACAATATTTATATAACCGCTCTAATAAAATAATGTGTTGTTTAATTACTGAGTTGGTGTGATGGTCTAAGGGTGCGTGAAACGGTAGTATTGTAGGAAATGTGTAACTTAGCTGTGTCATTAGGGGGCATCGTTGTGCTGTGTCACTGTTTCGACCGACTAATGTCTAGGGGAATGGGAAATAACATCATAATTTAAGATGGTAAAAATTAATTGGGCAGGCGAAGTAAAGTAAACCAAAGTAAAGACAAAAAACTCAAATTCTTCTGCTTAAGGGTATCTAAAGGTATTAAAGAAAAGGGACAATGAGTGATGCCAAAACGAAGAAGTTAGTACAAGCAAAAATGGAACTAAACTGGCTTGTAATTTAAAAACTAATCTTATCTATCAAACAAAAGGTTAGCAAAAATACACTGCTGACTACACTACTTAAACTAACAAACAAAAGAACAATCAAAGGCATCCAGTCTTACCTAGTCTATATATAGAAAAACATAATTACATAAATCAGTGGTAGAAAATTAACTGTCCAAAATTTAAAGTATTAGTAACAAAAGTGTCTTCAAATAAAATGGTTAACAAAGAAGAAGTAGCAACGAAAATAGCTACAACCAAAACATAAAATATTGGCAAACAAGTTACAAACAAAGGAAGGCAGGCTACGGCATGCGCTGCATTCACAGCTTATGGACCGCTACATTCAGCCTTGAGCCCGATGAGGTGGACGCCCCTCCTACTCACAGCAATGATGACAATGAGAATGAGAGCCTTTCTAAGCTTCTCTGAACGGTCCAGATCAGGGGGCGCATCTGAAACGGAGCCAAAAAAAAATGAATGACTTGAAATTCCTCTTTGGAAAGCCAAATAGGAGATTACATTATCATCATTCAGCCTTTTTAAGAAGAAGGAAGATATTAGTTAACTGCAAATTAGACATGACCATTTAGGCTGGAAAGAATAATAATTCTCTTTTCTGGCATTTCATGTTCTACTCCGATTGTAAATTATGGTATTATGCTAAATAGGTGTTGTCGAATTTGACATTGAAATAACCTTAGCTTTGTGAATTTGTCAAATGTAAATGTGGCTTTGTAACCCAGAAAGACATGTATACAATATTTTGTGTGAAATGT
Source organism: Merluccius polli (assembly GCA_030340625.1). NCBI lineage: Eukaryota > Metazoa > Chordata > Actinopteri > Gadiformes > Merlucciidae > Merluccius > Merluccius polli. The sequence goes on from JAOPHQ010001458.1 coordinate 81,200, forward strand.
CTTCATTTTGGTAAGACAATCTGTGTTTTAACTGTGTTGGTCAGCCATATACACTACCAGTGGTGCCTGACCCCTGCTCCAGATGATAAATGTCATGTTCCTCAGACATCCGACCCAGCACGGTGTCTGCCACGGTCCCCTGCCTCCCCGCCTACATCCTCTTCATGTGCATCCGCCACGCTGACTACGTCAATGACGACGAGAAGGTTGAGTCCCTGCTCACCTCCACCATCAACGCCATCAAGAAGGTCCTCAAGGTAATGCTGGTGCCGCTGCTCCGAGAGATCTAGCTCTAAACGTGTTTTGCAGTCATTGTGTCCGAGAGAGTTTGTGTGTTTCATGTAAATCCGTTGCTCTGCAGAAAAACGGGAACGACTTTGAGATGGTGTCCTTCTGGCTGGCCAACACTAGCCGTCTGCTGCACTGTCTGAAGCAATACAGTGGAGATGAGGTGAGGATTTGAAAGCAATAGATTCATCATTTATTTTTAAAGTAGAACCTTTTATTTCAATCTTGAGTCCAGCTGAATGATGATTCACATTATATGTGCGTATATTGGTAGGGTCAATACAATACTACAATATAGGCATGATTCAGAGTTCAGCTTGGCTTAGAGTTTCTGTAGTGGTGCTGTAAGAGGCTTTGGATTACAGCCTCCAACACATTGTCAACTTTATTGTCAAATATGCTATATGCACGACATACAGCACAGATTAAATTACAATCGTCTCGGACCCACGGTGCAAACAGGCAATAAAAAAAATAAATATAAGTAAACAATCAACAATTAATATCCAGATGTGCTATACTTCTATTCATACATTGAAATCAAGTAAATTACTCTTCGATAAGTTTCAAGTTTATTGGGCATATTTGCATTAGAACAGTCATTTGACTGCCAATAATGATTTGAGTGAATCAGTTGGCAAGTAAGTTAGTTAAGATTCAACTCGCGTATTGTTGTGCAGGCGTTCATGACCCAGAACACGGGCAAGCAGAACGAGCACTGCCTGAAGAACTTCGACCTGGCCGAGTACCGGCAGGTGCTGAGCGACCTCTCCATCCAGATCTACCAGCAGCTCATCAAGGTGGCCGAGGGCATCATGCAGCCCATGATCGGTGAGCTCCATGGACAGCTTCAACATCCTCTAGGTTACGCTTGGCCATTGGAGAGTTCAAAGAGAGTTTTATAGAGTAAGGGTTGAGATGGGAGTGCATAGCAAAGTGTTTCATATAAGGTAATAACCACAGGTGAAGAGAGCAGGCGTCCACCTAGGGTCAAAACTAGAGGTTAAGAGAACAATGCAGTGTGGGCATATACGAGGAGTTAAAGGATAACTTTGGGATTTTTCAACCTGGACCCTATTTTCCCATCATTTCTAATCAAGTCTTACCAAGGAGAAGCCTAATGCCCTATAGTTTTACATTGCTGCCCACTTCTTGGCTGACGGCTGAAGCCTTCATGCTCAATACTGGACCAATTGCAAAGATTGTTGTCTACATTAGTCCCTGAGATTGGAAATGATGGGAAAATATGGTCCAGGTTGAAAAATCCTCGTTCAAACTGTCCCATCCACAATTGTTTGGTGGGCTTTGGGTGTCCCACATTACAAACTATTCCTGGAATGTGGGAAATGTTGACTCACCAATTAGCAGTAGCTCATGTGATTACTACAGCTCTATACACTATAATTCTGGCCCATGGATGACCCTGACCTCCTTCCCCTGTCCCCGCACCCCAAGTGTCGGCCATGCTGGAGAGTGAGAGCATTCCCAGCCTGTCTGGGGTGAAGCCCATGGGCTACAGGAACCGCTCATCCAGCATGGACCAGGATGGCAGCGGGCCCAGCACCTACACCCTGGGTGCACTGATCCGCCAGCTGGGGCAGTTCCACAGCATCATGGGCGAGCACGGCCTGGACCCCGAGATCGTCAGCCAGGTGGTGCGACAGCTGTTCCACTGCATCAACGCCATCACCCTCAACAACCTGCTGCTGCGCAAGGACGTGTGCTCCTGGAGCACCGGCATGCAGCTCAGGTAAGGTCTAACGGGTGTGGGGTCGGGATTAAGATTAGGTTTGGAATTGGGATCGGGATTTGGATCTGGCTCTGGATCGGGATTAGGATCTGAATTAGGTTGGGGATCTGAACCTGAATTAGCATCAGGATCTGAATCGGGATCAGGTAGGTCTTCTTTCTAATGACCGAACAACATAACTCATATTAAGGAAGTAAGTATTTGTCCAGGTACAACATCAGTACATGTGTATCTCTCTTTCTCCAGGTATAACATCAGCCAGATGGAGGAGTGGTTGAGGGGCAACAACCTGCAGCAGAGCAAGGCAGCCCCCACACTGGAGCCCATAATCCAGGCCGCTCAACTGCTGCAGGTCAAGAAAAAGACTTCTCAGGACGCGGAGGCCATCTGCTCCCTCTGCACCTCCCTCACCATGCAACAGGTGAGATACGCACACCTACCCACCAGGTAGACGCACATAGTCCAATAAGAAGAGGAGGTACAACAGTTGAGATACACCTCTCCACCAGGTACACACACAGTCTAATGAGAATCAAGAGATCAAGATGCCCATACACATATATCATCTAATGAGAAGGTACACCAGGTAGCTATGGAGACCATGTAGGTCCAATAAGATGGTAACAGGTAAGGTACACCTGTCCACCAGGTACGAACATATAGTCCAATGAGAAGGTACAACGGGTAGATGTACCTTCTTATTAGACTATATGTGTGTACCTGGTGGACAGGTACAACAGGTAAGACACCTGTCCACCAGGTACACGCATGTACTCCATGAGAAGAGAGATGATGTTGTTTCTTTGTGTGTCAGATTGTGAAGATCCTGAACCTCTACACTCCACTGAACGAGTTTGAAGAGAGGGTTACCGTCTCCTTCATCCGAAACATTCAGGTAGTGTGTGTGTGTGTGTGTGTGTGTGTGTGTGTGTGTGTGTGTGTGTGTGTGTGTGTCTGTTTGTGTGTCTGCCTGCCTGCCTATTTACATCTGTGTGTGCCTGTGTCTCTATCTCTGGCTGTTTATCTGTCTGTCTCTGTCTGTGTGCCGGTTTCCCACCTGAGATTACTACAGTTTTATCTCATGTCGTCACCTCCGTCCTTCCTGTCCCTCTCCAGAATCGTCTTCAGGAGAGGAATGACGCTCCCCAGCTGCTGGTGGACACCAAGCACACCTTCCCTGTGCTCTTCCCCTACACGCCCTCCGCCCTTAACCTGGAGAACCTGCACATCCCTGCCTCCCTGGAGCTCAACTTCCTCATCAGAGTCTAGCGTCTGAACCTTCCCATCCACAGGGGGTGGGTATGGTATGGACTTGAACATTGTTTTTGTTGTTTTGATCGAGTTGATGTGTATTTCTGTGTTTTGCGATTGCCGAGATCTGTTTTTTATGCAGCGATCATTATTGTTCTCGACCATCGCTCAACCACGACCTGTTTAAAGTCTTCCGTGAATGGTGGGTTGGAATGAAGGTAGCCTGGCTGTGTCATCATGGAATACCACTGTAATGCTGTCTTTTTAAAATGTCTTGTTTTTGTCTGTACACGTATTGCACTTATTAAATGGGAGTGAGACGGATGGATGCAGATGGACCTTCCTGAAAAAAATAAATATATATATATATATTGAAAAATCTGAAAATGTTATGAAAGAATTGCAGGAACGTTCACATTCAAGTGTTGAAGCTCCTTGTGCCACAGACCCTACTTTAAGCAGTGCAAAATCATCCTCCTTGATCTGCTGTTTCACAATCCACTGCTCCTGTC
>JAOPHQ010001458.1:90000-147805 GCA_030340625.1 Merluccius polli
TGGTTTGTAGGTTACACGGCGTTTCTTATGCTCGGTAGATGGTTGTGTTGTTAAGGTACAATTAAACAAGGAGTCTTTGCTAACATAACTGACACAAGGCCACACAATTACAGAACAATGACATAGAAGAGTAAAGTAGCAGTAGAAGATGGACTGTACTGTGGTCCAATGGGAAAATGGATGATGGCATAATTAACCCCATCAGGGCATCATTCATTATTCATCATTAAGGGCCTTAACAACTGATTGATTAAGGGGAAAAAACATTTTGATACTTGTTTTCACCCTGTAATTACATTTATCTTTCAATTTGACTATTTTATTGGAAATTGCTATTGGCCTAGGTGAGGCAAAAAAAAGTGCTGCTTACATAAATGTTGATTATTTAACAAAAACAAGGCATAAATAAGTAATTAAGTATGATGATTAAGTACTGCGAGGTGTAACTAGCTGAAAGCGTACCAATACATACCTGCGTAGGCCAACTTATTGTTGTTTAAAAGGTGTTTTTGGTTAACTTGAACATCCTGTACCACAAGGTTAAAAAAAACATCCTTTGTTTTGCAAATCCGCCCCTCCTCCTTCCTCCGAGGCCTGACCACCGACTGAACCAGCTTCACAGCTCACAGTATAAAGTTCCTTCAACAGGTGAATATCTCCACTGTCAAGGAGAGAGAGAGAGGGAGAGGGAGAGAGGTAAAGATGCCATTGTGGGTCACCTGGATTCTGGTCCCACTCATAGTAACGGCTCAAAGTGGGGATGTGGATCCAAGTACTGGTAAGTTTTTTGTATTTTTTGTTTTATTATATTATTACATTATATATTTTTGTTATGTTTGTAAAAAATCTATATTTTTTAGATTTGCACAAAAAGTAGGCCTACTTTTCATTCATGCAAATTATTTTTTTCTAAATTTAAGCATTTGTTGTTACTTACTTTACCCAAAATAAAAGTTGGCTGACATTTAAAGCACAATCTGAAACAATCGTAAATGTACAGTAGGTAAGATGCTTTAGTCTACTCAATGTCTTTCCTCTCTGGCAGAAACGCAGAAACAAGACTGTGCAAGTCGACTCTTCTGCACGTCGGACATCAGTTATCACATGGAAACCAGTTTAACATGCAGCCTGGTGGAAGGACTGCAAAGTAATGAAGACGATGAAGACGAAGAGGACAGCATAGAGAACATCACTGTTTGGTATATATCTATTTTAGTATTGTTTTGACAAAATATTATATATTATATTATTTGTTTTAATGTTCTTTTTAAATACAATATATAGGCCTATATATAGACAAATATTTAAAGATTTCTTTAAATATTTTTTTTAATATTTCTTAAAAAATGTTGAATTGATTTTAATAGATTATGGTTTATTCATTAAATATATATTTGTAAATACACAGTGCCTATTCACCGTCCTCCAAGAAGAAGTTGCAGTGTTGGGAGACATCTGGGAACAGCATCACAGCAAAGCTGGAGCCTCTGTATCTCTTCAACATCACCGCTCAGCTGAGAAGAGGCGGTGTCATCGAGCGAAAAGAAGTCAACTTGCGGAAAATAGGTGAATGTTAAGCATGATATGATTTAGTGAATGAAAAGCAGACATTATCATACGTTAAACGGTCTTCGCATGGTGATTTAAGCAAGCCTTTATTTACATCAAGGTATTTGGATGATTGACATTATGGATATTGATAACTTGTCAACAAAGATATGGTTACCAGATCTTTTGGTAGAAACAAGCAATGTGAACTCTAAAAATGTGCCAATTGTAGAGGGTTGATGCTTTAATCTAGATTATATCCTGGTCTTAACCAGATCTGTGGTTTCTGATTTAGATTAGATTAATTCAACCCTGAGGGTAAATTGAGGATATATTCATATTGTGAGACCACCTACATTAATAATCCTGTTCAATGAGCGTGTTTAGAGTTTGAGATCTGGCAACACATTATGTTACTAATCAAAAGAAATCCCATTGCTAGATGCTGACAGTTATTGGTTATTTTCTTTTTCAGTTAAACCGAAAAGTCCTTGCATATTGAACGCTACATTTCATCCTCAGAACAACCAGGCTGAGATCAAGTTTAAGACTCCTTATGATGGAGATTACCTTAAACGCAATAATCAGCTCTTTCAATTTCACATTTGGAGTAGAGTGGACACCCTATTGGTAAAGTTTGATCTTGATTTTCACAGCTTGATAAAGACTATGTTTTGAAATGATTTACAGTATGTTGTTTCCTTCTTGGTTCAGAAATGCACCGTTTATTTCAGTTAAGACTTATTTGGTTAATCTACATTGTGCTTTGACACACAGCCGCAGAACGTGACAGGGCCAGAGTCCCTTATTATCGAGGGGGAGCACCTGACAAAAAACATCAAATATCACGTGAAGGTCAGAGCCATCCCAAGCCACACTTTTGAGGGCACTTGGAGTGACTGGAGCAAGGCTGTCCAATTTTACACCAATTTTAGTAAGAGTCATTGTGCACTATTACCATTTGTTTGGCATTTGCTCAGTACAATTTCACATTTTTTCCCCCTCCAAATCTCTTTGCCAGCTGAGCAACCCAAAGAGAGGAATGAAGAGGTGCCATTCATAATACTGACTCTTGTGATTTCGGTCCCATTGGTCATCTCCATCGTTTGTTCGATTGTTGCCCGGAGAAAAAAGTAAAGGACGTCTATCTTTCTATTTTCTATCGCACAAAAATAACAAGTTTACTCATCAGCAGTTTTCTATTTAATGTTTAATTCATATTCAGTTTGATTGTTGTTCCAGAGTCTTCCAGAGTATACACACGTATATGTGGCCAAGCATCCCAAGAACACTGGTGCCGATTTACAAGCAGGTTAAAGTAGGTTATAGTTTATTTACTCACATGCTATGCAGATGGCATAGTACTATTTTATCATAGTGTCATAGTGAGCGAACCTGACCCACAGCCACTTCATTTTGACTCCAACAGCTGGGCTTTGCAATGAGCTTCGAACCCGAGCAATTCAGTCACATGAACATTCAACCAATGGAGAAAATTGATGAGCAACCTTCTAGCAAAGCGCAGGCCATGTCCGACGATCAATTTGGCCAGCAGGAGGATGGGAAGCTCTGCTTAGACCAGGATCTCTCGACACTGGGAATGCGAGGGAGGTCCACGAGTGACACCAGCACCTTCACGGGGGAATCGGCCTCCACTCTGCTCAGTTTGAGCTCTGCGGATGGGACATGCTCCTACCCCAGGAGCAGAAGCCCCTCCCCGCCGATGGTCTTCCATCCTGCAGAAGGAGGGCTAGACCTTCCAGGGTCTCCCGAGGACCACCATTGGGACCCGAGCCTTGAGATGCATGGACCTACGCAGCCAAGCAGGGACGCGGTCTATGTCACCATGTCCAGCTTCTATCATAGCAAAGGACCAGAGAAATCCATAGACAGTCACTGAAGTAGACCAATGGCCACAATTACACACACATTTTAACTGACAACTCCTTTAATTTGAACTGACACATTAAGGTACCAGTATAGGCTACACTAGAGACTCCACTGATCATAACAATAAGGCTTGACATTGAAAGTAAATATGGTGTGTGTGTGTGTGTGTGTGTATATGTATATATATATATATATATATAGCGCCAACATTTTGAGTTTAAAGCGGAGCACTCATGAGGAATAGTTTAGTGCAGGATAGTGTAGTGGCTAGGGTGTAGGGCTCCCTGCCATGACTAAATAATAAGATGTCTGAGAATGTATTTCTTTACTTTTCTTAACTGTTTACAGGTCATACGCCTTAGAGAGATGTTGCTCATAATGCTGCTGCCTCTATATTATATCCAATAGGCCTACATTGTGTGTTTAAAGTATTTACTGTAAATTAGTATGTAGGCTACTATAGCCTACATATTCAATTATATTGTATGTAAAGTGTATTGCCGTTTGCTGCTATAACAAGATATATCTCTACATATTATGATCTGGCAAGATATTTACCGCTTCAGATTATTTTACTGATATCACTATCTGTATTTTTTTTTTTACAGAAAACAATAAAATACATTTCAGTATGAACATTTTATTGATAAAATTAGTTGTATGATAGTTATAATTAATTGCATATATATATATAGTGCTTTTCAAGACACACAAAGCTTTACATAGTGTGTGTGTGTGTGTGTGTGTGGAAGGGGGTGGATATATTATACCTCATCCACTAGGGCTTCTGCCAGAAAGCTAGGAGGTCAGGGGCGGTAGCCTAGTATCAGGAGCGACAAAGTACTCAAGGAGGACATTGTGGTGGATGAGTGGGTCAAACACAGGACTTTCACCCAGGAGACTTTCACTTATTATTTTCATTTTTTTGTTTTGTTTATTATTTTCAGTTTTTACTCGCGGTTTGGTTAGGTTTAGGCAACACAACTACTTGGTTTAGGGTTAGGCTAGTCTCGCATAGCCAGACCTATCTCCACACTTTGTTTTAGCACTGTGCCAGCGCTGGAGAAAGGTCTGGCTCTACTCTCATTCCAGTATAGGGGAAAAAACTCAACGTCTTGTTTGTATTTCTTTAACCAATCACAATCGTCTTGGGCGGCACTAAGCCCAGGATGCAGCAACGGTATAAGCCCGCCCAGAGTCTGCCATTGGGCGGCTGCAGTAGTCGCCCAATGGCAGACTCTGGGCAGGTTTATACCAACAACCTACATCCGGTAAGCCAGACTAGGGTTAGGCAGAAAGCCCTGAAGGCCAACTTCTCCCATGTGCTGTTATTACTCCTCCTTGGTTTCGGCGCACAGCTTGACAACAGTGTTAGTTCTGCCTGTGGCGCTGATTTGCTAATCGTGAGTCCCATCGCAGCGCTTATTGGATAATCGCTGTTTCATGTGATAATGCAAGACCAGAAGTAATCAACTCTCCAACTAGGAGGAGTGGGCAGATTCAAAGGTCTGAAAACAAGAGAGATGACTCGACCACATTCATTACAAAACAGTATTTTGCAAACAAGTACACTCACTAACTTACATCAACGAAGGCATACATACATTAGGTAACACGAGTTACTCATGATTCATTAAACATATATAAAAGCAAAATTAGGTTTCAGTTGCACACTTCTTAACATGAAATCATCAGCAGTGATGTCATCTTGACCGCTGATGTAATTTTCAGCAGTGAAGTTAATTGAAGGCATCATTTTAAAACACTCAGAGTTTCCATGCGTTTTTCATCATCAGGATAAAGTAGACGTCGCTGTCGATTGAGGCACTGACTCCACAGTAGTAGTTGAGAAACTCCTCTTTGGTGACCTGCAAACGAACAGAGAGAGAGGTTTAAAGGACAATACCAGTCCATACCTTGGGGAGTAGAGGTGCTGTAGAACCCCCTGGGGATTGAGGAGGAACTTTTTATTTTTATTTTTTTTAATATAAAATAAAAAGTTTTAATTTATTTATTGTATATATGTTTTCATTATTATTTCAAAATAATCTATCATGTATTTGCCAATATTAAAGTAGATATGAATATTGAGATGATGCAAATTAAACTTCACATTGTTACGTTTACTAGACTATAATGTCATAACGCCAGTCAAGTTGAATTATTTATTGCTTTTGCTTCTAGCTACTTCTCATTCACAAAAATGAAATGTTGCACATTAGCTTAGAGCAATGATGAGTCTCTAGCCATGCTGTTAACTGAAAATAATGCACACCTCTTACCACTACAATTTTCACTGGCCATGGTATAAAGTTTGTTGAAGCTGATGGTGTGTTGCTGAAGATACATTGTAGCATTGAAAATGTATGATATTTTACTAATCTAGTCCTTTAATCAATCAAATGTTTTATTTAATCCAATCCAACCATCTGTGCAATATCTGATTTGATTGTATACTATTACCTTATTGCTCTTTGTATTCTGTTTTTGTATTCCAATGCCTCATATGTATATATCGTTTATATATAAATCTTTTGTATATATCTATATCTTTTATTTTATTTTATCTTTTTATCATTTCTGTCACGGTGTCTCCCACACTAAATATTTCACGCGTAGTAGGTTGAAGGCGTGTAGGCTACTTGTACAACCGAAGTGACAAATAAACAAGGTTAATCACAATGCTGTGATTGTGTGATTTAACATGATGTTTCACACCTCAACTGCAAAACGTTAAAAAAGTTTAAATCTCTCAGAATTTGCAGCGTTTACCCAGAAGTACACAGGAATGCTTCAGCAACCATGACATACCATATCCGACATTTGTCCTAGAAACTTTATATTACAAGACAAATACACATTTGTCACCTTTCCATCTTTGTCGTTAGGAGAGTCAAAGCTGTCCAGGAATTTGCGAAATATTTGGTCCTCTGTCCACTCTCCGTTCTGGAACTTGGGGTGGTTTTTGACATTGTAGACGCCCCTGAGGTCATCGACCGTGATGACGCCATCACCAGTCTTATCCAATTTCCGAAACGCTTCCATAATCACCTCTTTCCTCGCATTGGACATAGGCGGCTGTGTGTCAAAATGCCACACACACACATTAGGCTAGAAGTTTTGTTATGATGTACTGTGTAAGGTTAAAATATTCAGTGGACATGAATTCTGGTATATCCTGGAATTAGGAATTCATAGATTAGAGTAAATTAAGGTTAGGTTAATGGGAGGTAAGTGGTTAGGATTAGTGGTTCAGTGAACGATAGGTTAGGGCTGTTTGGGTTAGGGTTAGGGGACATGAATTCTACCATGTCATTACCCTGAGGGTTAAGGTCAGGTTAGGCTGGTTAGGGTTAGGGAACATGAATTCTACCATGTCATTACCCTGAGAGTGAGCAGGAACTCTTCGAAGTCGATCATGCCGCTACTGTCCCGGTCAAACAGCTGGAAGAGGGACAGGGCCTCCTGCTTCTCCATGAGGATGCCATAGTCGCTCAGGCCCTTCAGGAACTCCTTGACGTCTAGACTGCGGCTGTTGTTGTCGTCCATGATCCGGAAGGTTCTGGTTAATGGCAGATCACAGCCGTCAAAGCATGTGGGACTCATTTCATAGAAGAACAACTTCCAAGACTAGAACTGTTTTTCGAATGACAAAAGAGCAGTTCAGGGACTGTAGGATACTGCACTAATATGTGTATGTACCTTGACTGACAAGTGTGTAAAGTTCCCCCTATGGACCTGTTCCATTGCTTCACACTACTATTAACAGAAATAATTGCCAAATACGTAACAAACCAACACTGTTTATTTTGCTCAATTATCTGTCTGCAGTCAGGGAGGCCTTCAATGCTACACTGCACAAAGCTAACCTGCACTGGCTGGTTCATCAGCTTCTCCTCAGCGGAGAATAGAAACCGTGATGAGGTAAAATCCCAATTACACATTAAACTCAAGAGATTAGAGGAGCAGCATATGCTGGATCCATCCAATTTAGATCTGAGGAACTTACTCCTCACCACTATGGCAGACTTGCAGAGGCTTATACATGACCAGACAGCATTTGCTGTCTGGTCAGATTTCCATTTGCGTAGTGTTGTGAAAAGCAGTTTCCAAAATGAAACCCTTACTCACTCGTGTTCTTTAATGAAGCGATAGAAGAAGTTTTAGCTTTAAGAAATAATCAGTTTTATTGTTAACACCAGTATAATGTGCAGAGTTTTACAGATATCTGGGTCCAACTATGTTTCCCCGACAGACAACAAAGTGTGTGTGTGTCAGTTCACGAAGTCTGAGCACCAACTATCCCTGACCCAGGAAGTTATATACACAAACAGTGAAAACGTCATAACAAGGGCTGGCTGTTGTCGTCTTCCCACCTCGTCCTCATGGTATCTGACTCCCAGCATGTACAGAGACAAGCCTGCCTGTTCTTTACTATCATATGACTAACGCTTCCTGCACTTTGCAACAAACTGATCTCACACTATGTTCTCTGCACATGTCACCAACAACGTACTCATTCTGATCATGAGGAGTTGCTTTTATAATTATATGCCTCTGCTTATATCTCATGATTCTGTTATACTTGAGCAGAAAGGCACCGAGGTTAGTGTGACCCTAATTATTGGTCATATGGTAGATATAAAATATAACCATACCTTTAGTAGATTGTATTTTGAAACTGGAGACAAGGCAGGGAGGATGCTAGCTCATAGATTAAAGCAAATAGAAAATAGATAGTTGCAGCAATTAGAGACTGGAATATTATGTTACAAAGTGATGCAGCTATAATTAATCAATCTTTTAAAAATGATTACTCCAAACTCTATGGTACAGTAAATAATGTAAATGAAGCTGTATTGGACCGTTTCTTTGAGGGCGTCGGCCTCCCGAGAGTCATTTCGGTTGATTGGGATGTGCTTGATGCCCCTGTTACAAAGGCTTGGGATTTTAATCATGAAGATGGCTTCGGGAAAAATTCCAGGAGACAACAGCCTGGGAATCGAATTCTACAAGTGCTTTAAAGAGCAGCTCTCTCCATATTTACTGTTGTTATTTAATGAAATATTGGAATCTGAATCCATGCCCCCCTCTATGTGCAGGGCCATTATCTCTTTGTTACCAAAACCAAGTAAAGATCCAATTCTGATGGGTAACCACCGTCCTCTAAGTTTGTTAAATAGTGATTATAAGATCCTGGCGAAGATTCTGGTTGGAGAAGGTAGTCCCTAATAGTGCATCTAGACCAAGTAGGTTTCATCCCAGGTCCTCTGTCCTCTAATAATATTCGGAGGGCTTTCCAGATTATGCTAGAAGCTAGTTCCAGTAAGTCTCCATTTCATTCATTCGTCATTGCAGCATCATTAGATACAATGGCCATATTTATTTTATGATAAAAAATGTGGTTTGGCCCTAGCTCACTAGCTGGGTAAAAACTCTGTATAGTGCCCCATTTTCCTCTGTCAGAACTAATGGTAGTCTCAAAACCCTACCCCTACAACGTGGCGTTAGGCAGGGTTGTCCAGTCAGCCCCCCTATATTATACAACTGGCGTCTGTAGTTTATTCTCAGCGTTTTTGTTTGGTTTCTTGGTACATTCTGACAGCTTGGGACACTGTGATCACACCATGATGACACTAATATAAACGTGGCTGTGCCGGTGGAACGTCACTTTGAGAAAGCCAGCATCCTCGATACCCACAGTTCTTAATTTGGTTAATTTGTTTGGCAGCGTTTCTGACTACAAGATCAATTGGAACAAGAGTGAGGCAATCCCACTTAACTCGCATACATTTCAATTTGATCTAATGGGCACCCCTTTTAGTTGGAGAACAAATCGAATAAAATTATTTGGGAATCAACATTATATCTCCTATTACTAAAATCTTCAGCCTTAATGGCCCAGACGTCCTTCAGTCCATCAAGGATGACATCACAGATGGATAGCCTTACCATTGCTCTATGGGGTAGAGCAGAAATATTAACAATGAATGTCCTACCAAGGCTTACTCATGTCATTACATATATTCCTCTTATTTCCCCAAAACTGTTTCAGATCAATTCAATCCTATTTTTTTTTATTCCTGTGGAATAACAAAAAGCCCAGAATCGCTTACAATAAATGACTTATACCTAGATCCAAGGGGGGTCTAGGAGTCCCAGATGTACTTCAGTATTATCTTTCATACAATACATAACATACTGGGAATGGCTGGAAAAGACCATCATATCTGGAAACAAAAACATATCCTTGGCATCAATGTGGTATTGTTCAAGACCACCACCTCTATTGGATAACACTGTTATTAGGTTTTCATGCTCTATTGTAAAGCAGCTTCACAGGAGATTAAGCATTGAGGGGCTTTCTCTTCCATCCTGTCCCATCTGGTATAATCCCATCCTCTCAGCGGGAAGATGCATTTTAAGTAATAAAACCTGGCAGAGGCTTGGCCTGAAGTAATATTGTTCCACTTGAGAAGGCTTGTATCAAAATTATATTATATTTTTTGTTGTTTATTTTTTTATGCATTGTTGTCTTTTGTATTATGGTGAAAATGATCAATAAAACGTGCTCAAATATTTCAATTTAAATGTAAATTGTTGCTATGGTATCTAATAATTTAGAAGCTGCAACCAAACTGATGAAAATAGCATTTGCATTTTCAGTAGTCCTAATATAGCATTAGGACTTTCAACATTTGACCCATGAGTGGCTTTGATGAGACCTTATATACAAAATATCTATTGCACAATAAGTCTAACTATGATTCACCGATAAAAGCGGCAATCTTGGTTCTAAATGCTACCTGGGTGGGGGAACTGAATGCAGAATTCCACATTCAGTTGAATGAAGATGGAACCAAGATGGCCGCTTTAGGTAAATAAGGCCCATAATTCTATACATTTTGTAAAAATAATAGGAGACATCAGCATTAAATATGACACTCTAACACATGAGGATGAGACGAGATAGACTCACCTGCCCAGGCCTTTGATGCCGGAGGACCCTCGAGCAAGGCACTGCAGTCGGAGTCGCTCCACGGGGTCCGAGCACGCAGAGAGTTGCCGCTTAGCTTTGATGGCCATCTCTCGGTCGTGTCTCGACGTCCCCGCCATCACTAAAGCACATCGCTTCAACATTAATAATCATTTATAACAATTCATTGCATTATTATATTTTATATTATATAATGCTTTTCAAGACACCCAAAGTGCTTTACATATTGAGTGTGTGTGTATGCGTGTGTTGGGGGGGGTTAGGACATTATACTAATAATACATTATTCATCACAACACTGCCAACATTGCTTGGTAAATACCCTCTTGAGGAAAGCGGTGGACAGGTTGACGTGTAACTAAACATTATATTCCCCATGAGCTGGAATTTGAAATCAGTAACATTGCTTGCTCCTTGATCTTGAATCTTGCACACTCTGTAAAACACTGACACTAGGGTGTGATCATCGAACATCGGAGGAGGGATGTGGAACTGCACTTAAAGGCGTTCACTACAATTGATGGTTGAAATGTTGGGTTAGGGTTAGTTTCCGTTTTGGCTCTTTTCATGCTCTGCTGGGTTCTGAATGGATCTAGTGAATCTAGTCCCAGCTGGACTCCACCAACCCACCGGAGGATAACACCAAGGCCTTAATTAGCGGAGAGAAAAGCGTCAAAGTAAACGCCAGGCAGTTCTTTACCTGGAAACAGACAGATCATGAGCAGGGGTGGGGGGGCGTCTTGGTGTGAGACATCTGAGGTGTGTGTAAACGGTACACTAACACTGTGGGGACCACAGTTGGCACCTGCTGGCGTTGGTTTGTTTGCCACCCGTTCCATGGGTGATGTGGACTTTTGTTTAACCTCAGCCCTCCCAGATGTTGCAGGAGAAGTACTCGACCATATCCAGATGTTTTCTGGATCACCCGAAGTAACCTCAGCTCCTCCTCTTCGATCTCGTCCTGCCCAACTTGACAACTTCCACCTCCTGTCTCCTGACGGCAGGAATTGACACGTCTACCTACACCACTGTCACCTGATGGACAGGAAGTGACACATCTAGCTCCAACTCTGACTCCTGATGGCAGGAAGTGACACGTCTACCTCCACCACTGTCACCTGATGGACAGGGAGTGACACGTCTACCTCCACCTCTGACTCCTGATGGCAGGAAGTGACACGTCTACCTCCACCTCTGAATCCTGATGGCAGGAAGTGACACGTCTAGCTCTACCTCTGAATCCTGATGGCAGGAAGTGACACGTCTAGCTCTACCTCTGACTCCTGATGGCAGGAAGTGACATGTCTAGCTCTACCTCTGACTCCTGATGGCAGGAAGTGACACGTCTAGCTCCACCTCTGACTCCTGATGGCAGGAAGTGCACACGGCTGTCCACACTTTCCTTCTGGTCCAGATGGTCTACACTGGACTCATCCAGGACTGGATACTGAGCGGATCCACTTTAGACACAGAGCAGCAACAGACATCATGGGTGCATCTAACGTATCTAACGTGTGCCACCACCGCATCTCAGAGAGTTACTTGTCACCTCAAACAAGTCGGTTTTGGAAACTGGAGTAAAATGCAAATAATAGGCCCAGCAATAATAACAATAAAAACATGAATATTTTAAAATAATAATAATAATAACAATAATAATAATAATAATAATAATAATAATAATAATAATAATAATATGGAAGATATTTCCTAATCGTACCAACACGGAAAATGTATAATATAATAATATTTTTTTAATAATATTAATAACATTTAAATAAACGGATAGTCTCTTATCTGGGGAGAGAGAGAGAAACCCAGACAGGTAGGCCTGAGGACGAGCCGCACAGTGCGAACAGTGATGTCCAGTATGGCCTGGACACCAGCTATACGTCTCCTAAAGTAGTCTATATGTCTCATCAGCTCAGCACGGAAACCATAATAATATAAATACAAAATAAAGTAAATATAACATAACGACATAATAACCACGCTCCGCTGCCGTCGTTAACGAGGGGCGGTATCCGGAAGCAGCGGCCTCCCTATGAGGAGCTTGTATTATTATTGTTTTATTGTAGTTTAGTCAATAGTTGGCCCAGGACGGCCGGCCCAGCTGGCCCAGGTCCACTCACCTCCGCTGGTTCCGATGGCTCAGTTAGAAGTTCGTGGTCCGGAAGCTGGAAAACAACAAAAGAAGAAAAAAAAAAGGTCCAGCTGGCGTCTGGTTACCATGGAGACGCTGCGAGCGCTCTTCTGATTGGCTGCGGCTGACCTAACCTAACCTGCGGTAGCTGGAGGGAGGGGATTTGTGTTTGCTGCTGCTTTGTACGTTGGGAAAACACAAAAGGTTATGTTGCCAAACAGACTGTTGATGAAAGTGTTTAACTATTTTACCTTCGTACCCCCCCCCCCCCCCCCCCCCCCCCAGCACTTGAAGGATGCAACAGTCACCTGCTTTTGGTCACTTCCCGCCCTGGCAGAACCGCCCTCATGGTGTGGTTCCTGTTTAACACCACAAGGTCCCTTTTCTGAGGTTCATTTCCCAATTTCTCACTGCAAATGACTCATTCAGCTCTAATGTTGTCCATTGCCTCCATGAAGCCTAATTAAACATAACTGTCTCGGTCAGTCCTCTCTTTATTAACACGTCAGCATCCTCTTCTCCCTGACGGCTTAGCTCTGTGAATACTGCTGTTGTGTCTATGGGCTGTTATACTGTTATACTGATGTGGATACTGTAGGCCGTGTAGCCTATGTATAGAAAAAATATGCATAATATAACTTAGACAAGAGGCAGATTGAATGCATTTTTTAAATTTAATTACACGACTGGTTTATTAAATCAGACTGCATTGCGGCCTATATTTAACTCTGCTGCACTAAAATCCAGAATAGGGATTCAGCGATATTTTTGATGTTCACAAAAAAGTGCTCAAATATCGAGATGCAAGATTTATATATAATTATTTACAATCAAGATCAAATCCTTCATTATCAAAATCACCAGCACATACAATCTCAATTCAGTAGATTCAGTATCCCAACACAGTATATTTGCCATTGTTGTCCTTGTTATGTTGGTTTCTTTACATATTCTGACAAATAGATATTTTAAACTGAAAAAAATGAATAATTTAACATTTGGTACCCAATAGCTTTAACAACAGCAACATGAATCAGGTATTACCAGGCAAAGCAAAATATAATAAAGACAAAGTCACAGTTGGGATATTGTATGTGCATAATATACTACAAAAACATATCAAGACCATATATACAAGAAGGTAGGCCTGTGTGACGCAACGGGGACAGACCAAGGGGTCTTTAGAGGTGAAATCTTGACTCCAGCACAATACAAGGTATTTACACATTCAGTATATAGGCCTACAGTGAATTCCAGTGTGACAGTCATACAGTCAGATTTATAATTTATTTACTAGGATTTATTAGGATTAGGATTAGCTCATAGGAACTTTATGTTCGAGTGACTGTAACATATTTTAGTACAGTGTGTTTAATTTATAACCATATCAATGTTAGCTGTACATGTTATCTGTTGCTATCTGTTGACCCCTTCTATACTTGTAGAAAGAAATATTTTTTTACGGCACTTTCACACCAATAGTTGTGTGGACTCGGTCCGATTCAGGGGTGAAGTTGATACTCTGTTGCATTTTCATTTGGTTGGTTAAAAGGGACCAACAGCTCAGGTGTGAACGCACCCTAATTCTGGCTCCAACGGTGATATTTTGTCGTCATAAATAAAACCATAGAGGGAAAAGGCAAACATGGCACAAATGGACATTGCACAAACTGTTTGACTACGGTAAATACAGTTAACAAAAACAACCCAGGCGAACACAACTGGCCATATTAGGCTATACTTCAATACCTGAATCCCAAAACTGGCGAAAATGTTTTTTTGTATGTTTAAAAGAACGTCACATTGTGAAACGTATTACGTAACAGCAACAACACAACATTGGGTAACATTTCAGAGAGGTGCTACTTGCTTTACTAGGCAAAGTTCGCGATTACGAAGACCGAGGATAAATCCTTCAACATCAGTGAAAATATTTAAAGAACAGTTGTCCCTCCTTTTGCAGCCGAGCGATGGACTCAACAACACAGGAATGAATGAACAGAAATGATCTGAGAACCGCTGATGAACGGCACTTACTTGGTGTGTCAAGCAACAGGCTTTTGGCTGTGAAGGTGCATTGAAACATTTGGTCATGTTTTTGCGACATGTTTTACATGGTATATAGGAAAATAGGGAAACCTTTTTATCGATGCCTTTGCCTATTTTCAATGTGTGTCTACATTTTTCCAGACAACCTTAGATGTAGTGACAAAAAAAAAAAACCCACGTAAAACTACACTTATAAAATCTGCAACAGTAATAACATTAATTTGTACACTAACATAATTCCAGTTGCATGGATAGACATAAAACATAGGCTAAGTCAATTTGAGCCAACATGCCAATATAAAGTGATTGGCATCAGTTGACTTTGTTGTGAAAGGATGCAAAACAAAAAAAAATACATTAACTGGTACACTGAAAACAAATGTACACCCCCCCCCCACACACACACACACACACAGACACAGTTTTGATTCAGCCCCCATGCCATTCAAATCTTGAACAACAAACACAAAGGCCAATTCATTTTGACCTGAAGAGGTGGTGCTATCAGTTGCGTAGCAGAACTGGCTTCAGTGGAATGGAGAAGCGGTGAGAAGGGGCTGATAGTAAGCCACACACTGCAGCAGTTTCATACACAAGAGTGTAACGTTACTGTACGTGACCATAGTAACAGCGGGTGTAAATTAAGCCATGCAGCTGCAGATCCTAGTGTGAAGGTGTGTGTGTGTGTGTGTGTCATGCGAGGGATACATGAAATTTCATTTTTTGATAGGAGCAGCCTTCACCAGAGCAGTGACCCATGGGAATTCAGCTTATAGTTTATTTTTTTGCTGACAGATGAGGATGAAGAATTGCACATTTCAGTTACCCTTGTACTGTATAGCATCTTGGTTTCTCCTTCCTTTTGTGGGGGCTTATGTTAGACATGCACATCCTGTCCCTTCACACCATTTCCTGTCTGTCGTCTAATCAGACATCATCAAAGATCCGACTCTGAGAGGAGGACATGGACAGGTACCTCCCCCCAGCGTGCCTGGAGAGAGAGAAAGGAGAGAAGAGTCAATGTCTCTCTCATCCTCAGGATGATGATGATTATAATGATGATACTCATTTCAAAGCCGACAGTTCTGGCACTCTTTCCCAGCTTAACCCCAATTTAAATTAATATCTTTTTTTGAATTATGATATTAATAAATTAATATCTTATCTTAAAGTGTCAGTGAACCCAAAATGGTTTAATAATCAGTAATATGTCTTATATGATCAACAACATAGTAAGCTATGCCATTTTGTCACTGTTACTAAAATAAGACAAATAAGAAAACAGGTGTAAAATCATGTTTTTGCCGGTCTCCGCCAAACATTTTGTGAACGTTCTCCTGTCCCCCAAACACAAGTTGCGTTCTTTTCCTGACGTTGAAGGTTTCACGATGTCATGATGAAGGGAAACTGGCGGCGATGTGTGTGTGGATGTGTTTTGGAGCTCCATCTGGGCAGCGGTGGATGTTGATGGCCGCGTCCGAAAGAGGGTTAAGCTTTTCGGACACCTATACTATAACACCACAGTCTGTGGCGCATTTCATATACAGCATTGCTCATTATAACACTCGCAGATGTCATTAAAGAACCGGTAGGGGTGAGGGCTTGTCTTGTTCAAGGATGCCTACAGGCAGACTGTGGAAACTGGGGATCGAACCCAGAACCATTCTGCTGGGAGCTGCACACCCTATCCACCAGGCAGGGCTTTGTAGACTACTAAACTTGGGAGGTATAAAAATCGTAATGATGGGATTTGATGTTTTAAACATTGTATGTGTTATGTTCTGCATGTTTTCATTGATCAATCTTCCAATTGCAATCCATAGAGTCACGTGTGGCAGCCGCACGGTAGTCGTTCCCTCGCGCGGTTTAGCCCTTGAACGGTTGGGTGACAACAGACTAATTAGTAATTGTCATACTGATATGGTATAGATGTTCTGTACCTGGTAGAGTTTGCGTCTAGCGGGTCGTCTGTGAGCGTATCTGCGTTGAAGTCAAGTGGCTCTGCGTCCTGAAGCAGCTCAACGCAGTCCCTCTCCGCTCGACTCCCCGCCCGGGAATATTTAGCCTCTGTCCCAACGAAACCCCCCAAATACCGTTAGCACTCACACACTGTAGATTCACGCTGCCGAATGACTTTGTACACCAATGAGAAACACTTTCATTTAAATATTTTTGATACATGAACGCGAACAGGAAGCTGGAGCGCAAAGTTAATTATTAGTGAATTCAAAAACGTCCCCATAGTTGTAAAACACGAAGGTTAGCGAACTATGTGTGCTTTTTGTCGGACCTTGGAACTTCAATCTGCGAAAACTAGTGTGTGTACTTTAGTTTTAACAATAGCAAATGGCTTGGGGGTACTGTATAATTAGATAACAGTTTATTTATCCCGGTTTTTAGGGTGTTACAGGAGCACAATTGACCAAAAACAAACAGCAGTACAAGATGTGATGTGAAGAGCCCTTTGAGACTTAAGCGGCATACAAATTAAAGTGACCTGACTATTGTTTTCACAGTTAAAATCAGACAAATCTTCACCATCTTCACTTCGACAGTGAAGTTGTGCTCCTTATTATATGAAGTGTGATGGCTGGGCTTACGTCTGTTGGTGTTGACCGGCGTGGCCGTGTCTGAGTAGTTGGTCTCCTTCATCTCAGAGTATGTACTTCGGTTACGGGCCGAGTAGTCCTCCCTCTGCTTGCCATAGCGCTCGTCCCACTCCTGGTAAAACACGGTAGCATAATAGCATGAGCTAGCTCAGTCAACTGAAAAAATGCTCTGCAACTATACTTTACGACTATAAAAGTGAGTAGGCTAGCTAACTTGATGAGATCCAACTCATGAGATATGACGTTTTGAAGACATAATATCTACAATAGCTAATCTTTTGGAAGATAAAAATGTAAACAAATGATTTGCAAGTATTTGCTTTTTCAAGCAATATATGCCTCCATATCTGCCTCTTATACAATAATGTGTTGAACAAAATAACACTCACTCTTCGCCTGTTCTCTCCATCCTCAGTCCTTTGTCGTTTTCTTTTCTCTGTCCAAAACAATTAGCAATAGCCAATAAGAAAATATAATAACAATATACAAAATAATTTAATAACACATGTGGTCATGTGACGTGTCATGTGACTCGCCTCGTCGGATCAGCTCCTTGCCCTCATCGATGAGGTCAGAGGTCAACTCGTTGTCTCCCATGAACTGCTGGAAGCCCAGCAGGTTCAGACAGCGCGTGCCCAGGCTGAGGAGCATAATATAAAAGCATTATTACTACATAATTACTTCAGTAATATCCGGTATGACCTATAGGAGAAGGTAGTCCCAGAGAGAGCTATGCCACTCCTGTTGACCATAATGCAACAGGAAAAAGACCGCAATACTCTGCACCAGGGGACAGTGCTAGACAGTGTAGAGTGCATGGGGGGTTCAGTGGCAATCCTCCCGAAATCACTCATGTCAAGTCATGTAAGGTCATGTAAAAAGACCAACTGAGAGTTGTAACTGATGACTTGTCTGTAATTCTAGCTCTTGAAGCAAAATACTTTTCAGCCATTAATATCTATGTACGCATTTACAGATTTGTCTACACATTTACAGATCTGATTACGCAGACACGGATTGAGATACAGTTACACAACTCTCCACTCACATTTGTAAATAGTTCTGCTACAATAATGTCCCCATAGGTTACATTATACTAAATACTTTATCCGGTTTGGCTGGAGGATGTTTCAACGCACATGTAGGAAAAATCCAAGGCATGCGCTACTTGAAAAGCAACGCAACGCACATATACTAGAGTCTAGATTACTATACATTTACATTTAAGAGAGGGTTGTTGTCACAGGTTGGGTGAGTGTGTGGCATATTTTCATTGTTAACTGACGTTTCTTAGTGTTATAGCCGAAATTTGCCACGGCTGATCACTAGTCTGTGTAGGTGTGTACATTACACATGCACATTGAAAATATATAAAATAGTACATAATATAAAATAAACATTGTCATAACTTGAGTTAATCAGGTAAATGATGTGGTGTGAACTCTTTAAAAAAAGTAAAGAGCACAATTGTTTAAAGTACAACCATTGGAGGCATATCTTACCTAAAGTAGGTGGCAATGCAGAGGATGACTATCAGCATTGGGTAGTAGATGTAGAAGCCGTTGGCAATAAACGAAAGCACCCTCATAGAGCCCATGATCTGTAGAGCAAAACAAAACTATTAGTTATGTTGATTTGGATGTGAAATAAAAAAACAGATCTTCTAGTACAAATGAGTTTAACTACATATATAGTAAATAATATATATAATCAGAATAAATGTGTTTTTTTTAATGTGATTTACAGAAGTATAGGCGGTCTGCAGTTTCTGCTGCTGGGAGATAGCGGAGTCCATATGGATCAGACCCAGGAAGTTCAGGCACAGGGGCGGAGTCAGCCGACAAAACAACCTGCAGGTTTGTGGAAGAAAGCGACAACGTCAATCAATGGGTCATCTAAACATAACGCAAAAACATACCATCTCGACACTTACATGCCACTGAACTGGAGGCTATAGGCGTCAGTTTGGTGGTGCGAGGCAAAGTAGTAGTAGTTGAACACTCGGATGCGGAACACAGTGGAGTAGACGCAGGTGCAGAGGAAGAAGATGGTGACGAAGCACGCCATCTGGTGGACAGGTAGTACAGTGTAAAAAAAATGATATTTTAAAACGGCGTGTCTATTTGCACTCCGGTGAAATTCGATTATTTACACCCCCCCCCCCCCCCACACGCACACACACACACACACAAAACGAATCTGGTTAAAGCTACTGGTTAGTGCACTGGCGCACTGGTTAGTGTGTACAATTTTGGTGTGAGAAACCCGAGTTTGAGTCCCTCCACTTTTATGTTGCAAATTATGTTTAGGTTTACATTTAGGTAAAGGTCTACATTAACAAATTGCTATTAGGTATTAGGTTAGAGATGGTTAAGTTTAAGTATAGTTAGAGATGGTTATGTTTAGGTATTAGGTTAGAGATGGTGAAGTTTAGGTTTTAGGTTACAGATGCTTTAGGAATTAGGTTAGAGATGGTGAAGTTTAGGTTTTAGGTTACAGATGGTTAAGTTTAGGAATCAGGTTGGAGATAGTTAAGTTTAGGGTTAGGGCAGGACTTGCCTTTGCCATTCTAGGAAACAAAAATATTGCAATATAACGATCTGTTGAATACGCGATCGCGACAGTATTTAACGGACTGGATGGTGTATTTTCTCTAAAAGAAGAATGCTATTGCTATGCTAAAACAGCTATTCCACCCGGGTGTAAATAGCCACATGGGCTACTCCACCCCAAGTGCAAATAGCCACATTGGCTATCCACCCAGGATGCAAATAGCATTGTTGGCTACTGACATCTGGGTGCTACTCGCATCTGCCATTTTAAAACTTGAACAATTGAAGCATATATAATTAATGATTTAAATAAATATGTAAATCCATATAATAGCAATAGACATGAGTTTCACTTTGACTTTGGGTTTAGGTTTAGGTCATATTGCTCAAGAATGACTACAACTAGATTACAGACATTGGGGATATCAAACCCAGAACCTTTTCTGGGCTGACACGACCCTCCTAACGATCCTGTGTGTATGGTGTATGTACCTCGATGTACAGGTAGTTGTAGTCCCTCTCGGCCAGCTGAATGAAGACGGCGAACAGCGAGAGGACGGGTCGCGTGCTGAAGAAGGTGCACTCGGACCAGACCACGGCCACGGAGAACAGGGTCAGGACCACCGACAGCAGCCTGTAGAACCACTGCTTCAGCAGACACTCCCAGTACCACTCTGGACCAATGGAGACACACGGACACAGGGGTTACCAAAACAAGTTAGTAGGCTACTGGTGTGAGGTGATTTGGTTTAAATGAAACTATTTCTTCTTTTTGAGGTCTCATTGGTAAATAAGTATTTACTTATTTTTAGTCATGAACATACCGGTAATAATGTATTAACTTAATTAACTGTCATTTAGCAGACACTTTAATCCAAAGAGACAATACAAGTAACAACTGAGTTCTGAGGTTGATTAGTCATTATTACAAGCCATTTTTAAATGTAGCAATTTGTGACAGCACAAATGGGAGTGTCTGCACACAGATGCATGATGTGTGGATCAACTCCTCAGTCACCTCCTTAGTGGTTTGTACCAACTGGAAGGCTGGAGTTGATCTATCCAACATACATCTGGAAGGACTCCCCCCTAGTGATGTCGCAAATGGCTATATTTTAAAATTGCTCGTAATGGATAACCACCCTCACACCTGGTGGTAAAATAGGGGCTCTTAAATGTGAATATACGGTTATACATTTGTAATTTTTTGTATGCCTTTTAAAAACAGGCATCATGTCACAGCTGCTCACTGCCGTGATTGGACGACTGACCTATGGTGGGCGTGTACAGGTATCGGCTGACCCAGCCGGGGGGCTCAGTAGAGGGGAAGCTGTGGGTGAACTGGTGGGCAGAGCTGCTCTCGTTCCGGGCCACATCCTCCAGGTGGATGGCCTGCTGCAGCAGCATCTGCCACTGGACACGCGTCCGGTTGTGTCTCTGTACCGCGTAGATCACCTGGAACACACACACACACATACACACAAACACACACACAAACACACACACACTACTATTTAGTTATTTAGAAGATGCTTTTATTCAAATTGATCAATTGGCCAAAAAATAGATGTGTGTGTGTGTGTGTGTGTAAATGTCAGCAAAGGAGAATATCATAGATGTTCTGTGAACGGACTCACAGCATATACACTATGTACTCTTGTTGTGACCTTGAGGTGAAGTTCCCACCTGTTTGTGGAGCTTCACCAAGTTCTTCTCTGTGGGGTAGGTGTTCTGCTTGTCATCAAAGTCCTCGTAGTCATCCATGTTCCTGCCCATCTTCTCCTGGTAGTCTGTGGGACACTGTGGACCACATCACGTCAATCCTGCTAGCCCTCTGGGTTGATTTATGGCTGAATCAGATTAAGGTCATACTCTGAGTCACACCCCGTGCAGCAGACATTCACGCTTTGCAAAGCGGATGCTCTGGCAATAAATCAAATCACTCAAATCGATCTAAGGCATTTCCATGACAATTCATTCAAACTATTGTCTTAATCTGATGAAGATTGCTTTATTAGTGTGCATGTAAAATTGTGCTGTTTGTTGAAGCTTTTATAATATAAAACATATATTAAAAAAATACTCACTTTTCGGAGAATGGTATCGATGTACTTCCTGAGTTGGTGGTTGTACTTAATCAATTCGCTAACTTTTCTCACTTCCTGTAGCAACACAGAAACACAGTAGGGTTTTAACTTTTAGAGACTTTTTAGACTTTTTAAAGAGATTTTTATATTATATATATATATATATATATTATATTTGTGTCAAATTATTGATTTCTTTAGTAAGTAGCCGTGTCATAAGCAGGCGGAGGGGTCTTGAATAACACTGAACAGGTTAATTTTTTTTAACATTATCCCTTACATATAAAAAAAGGGTGCCTACAAACTGCGGATATTGGTGGATTTGAACCCAGACCCTTTGGGCTCCAACACCCTAACCACTACACCGTCCTGACCTCCCCTCCACCCTCATGGTTCTTCTCCTGACCTCCATGACGTCCTCTAGATTCTCCTCTGCGTCTGCCTTCTCCGTCATCAGCTTGGCAGCCTTGAAGTAGGTCTTGACCAGCAGGTGGCCGCGACGCGACGCGTTCCAGTAGGACCGCGGGATCTCCACCAGCCCATAACCTAGCAACAGCACCAGCAGGAAGAGGCCCCAGGTGTTGGCGGCGGTGATGCCGATGGTCTGCAGCTCGTACCTGGACCAGACGGATAGGTATGAGCCGGGAGTTTTGATTGGTCCAACTTTTTTTTTTTTTTTCTGTATGAAACCGGGCTGAATTTGAATTCTCTGCAAAAATGTTACAACGCATCACAATACATTGATCTTAAGGCAATTGGTGGCAACTCACTTCAGTTCAGAGTTCTATTTAAATTGAAATAAGTATTAATTATTAAGTAAGTATAAGTATTACACTAATATTACTCTTTTATTACTGTTTGTTGTATTTATTTTGCTTCATGTATATTATGACACACATGCTACTTGTATTGAAAGTTATAATAACTTAATATTATTAATTAGTTTTACCAAACATTTTATATTATGTAATTAAAAGGGACCTTTTTTTACTGCCAGGTGTGAGATTAGTCGCTTTTACACAACCTGTTCAAGGCAGGTTGCGCCGTCATTCCGCTTTCTGTATAAAACGTACAAACAGAGTATGTTGGGTGTTGTATACGATGCACAGCAGCTTTGCTTGCATTTGTAGAATGTGCACGGATAGCAAAAGCACAGCACTCAGTTCACCTGCCATTGTTCTTTATTCGCTGCCCGACGCATGTGTTAAACGTCACACTAGACGCCGTTGTGTTACATGCCATGCCCGTCATGCCTCTTTTGCTTCCAGAATGCTGGCATGCATTACAACTGGGGCAGCATTATGCCGGCGTTTTTTGGTTCAGTGTAAAAAAGCAAAGCTGGCGTAATGACAGATCTTCTTTATGGCATTATTGCGGGATCTCTGTGTAAAAAGGGCTATTGATTAGCCATTAAAAACCATTTTGAAATCTATCCGTCTGTGATGTCACAAGTGGGAGTGTCCACCCAGATGTTTTACGGATGCATGATGATGCATTGAATCGCAAGCGCCACAAGCTCTGAAAACCAATAGACTGTTGTGTGTGTACTAAGGTGTACGACATGCAGGTTCATGTGCTGACCAGGAGAGGTGCCACTCCGGGTGCACGGCCACGTAGATAAGCAGCGAGCCGAAGATGAGCAGGTAGGTGCCGTAGTAGATGGCGTTCTCGATGAGTGCCGTCTTCACCTTGCCCGTGATGGAGAAACCTCCGGAGCGCGCGTACGACTGCATGAATGGCAGCAGCAACCTGCAGGGTGTTTCAAAATAAAAGTTACAATTAGAGGCAGGATAGTCTAGTAGTGGTTAGGGTATTTGACTCCCAGTCGCAAGGTTCTGGGTTCAAACCGCAACTAACTCCTAGGCCCTATCTGCTCCTGAATGACATATCTGAATTCCCCATGAGTCACTTTGTAATAAATGCTTAATGACTAAAGGGTAAATAGAGGTGACCTTTTTGCAGCGTTCATTTTTGAATGTGTCAACAACACAACAACTACTATTTACATCTAGGCGCTTTCATCCAAAGTGCGTCGAAGAACAATTAAAGCAAACATTAAAAATGGGTCTGATACTATACTATAGAACTGACCATGTGAGGCACTGGGAGGTCCAGTACACCACCCTCCAGAACACAGGCATGATACCGTCAGGGATGTAACTCCAGGGCTTGTAGCACGGCTTGGGGATGCTGGGGAGGAGAGGCGTGCACGTGAGATCAAGTGGTGTGGAGAGAGAGGAGCGTACGTGAACTGGGCTGGAAATGGTTCGGATCATAGTGAAAGGTGTTGTGTTGTCCTGTCCAAGTCATTTTCTGATTCCTAATTTATTTCTTAAATATGTAAAGGGAATGCAGTGTTTCCCCTAAGATGTTCACGCACACCGCAGCACTGCTGAGGTGTGTGTGAGGTGCACTATGTTGATGTGCACGGTGCAGATGTGCGCATGCACACAGTGCTGATGTGCGCGTGCACAGAGAGGTTTTAGTGTGATCAGTGATTCCAGTAATCCTCTGGTACACTCATTCCAACAGATGTGGTATAACCACATAACATAAAAAATTTCTTTCTTTCATTTCTTTAGCATTAATGTTAGCGCAAATAGAGTTTTCAGTCTGCAATTTGTAGCCATCCCATTGTCTGGGTTTTATAATACTGTTACTTATTCTACAAACGCAAAATCAATGGATGCATGTAGGGGAAACACTGGAATTAGTCATTTATTGTTATGCAGCTACCTAACATATAACTTTAAAACTAAACTGAGCAAGAGTCAAATTCCTTGCATGTGTAAAGCAAAATTGGCCTTAGTTGTCATGTGTGTTTATTCCAAAAATAAATCACAGTTTTAATAACAATTAAAAACATAGGATGAGGTTGACAATGACTCATAACTCCCTCTTTAATAAGGGACACCTGCTAACCTTGGAGTGGCCGTGACCGAAGAGTTTGCCATGGTCTGATTGGACGGTAGCGGGCCGACCGTCACGACAGCTGCATGCTTCTCCTGGTAGACCTTACACTGTCTGTAGATAGTCTGTATGGATATCGACACACACACACACGTCTTGCATAGAATCCTAATTTGTGTGTGTGTGTGTGTGTGTGTGTGTGTGTGTGTCTGTGTGTGTGCTGACCGTGCTGACATCAAGAGGCAAGATGAAGACGATGAGGAAGCAGAGGTACCAGGCCAGCAGGGTGCCAAACAGCACCATGCGCTGCTGCTTCCGGAAGTCTCCATAGCGATGAAGCAGGAAGAGGGCCAGGAAGAAGACCACCACGATCTCTATGCCCAGTGCCGCCCCACTCATCCTGATGGTGCTCAGGTCACCTGCAACCACACACATACAAACATGACTGCAGGTCAAATTTAACAGCTATAATTTGAGTGTGATTTGTTGTTGTCAGCTAGTGAGTGTGAGTGAAATGTGCTGTGAGAATATCTGTTTCTAGTTGACTGCGCCTGCCTCTGCATGAGACCATTTAGTTTTAAGACCACTCCTAGCTCATTTCGGACCAATCAGGGCATCTCTTCCTTGATTCGTTCCAGAAATCCATCTTGCCTGTCATCACAGTTGCATGAAATGCAACACTTCACAATGGCGGAGAAATGTAGGGAGGGAGGAAGCAGAGACGGAGGGGACTTCTTTTGGTTTAGTTTTTTTGCCATCTCTCTTTACAACTCTCGAATCATACCTACAGCACCTTAAATACTAAATACAAAATGTAAAATAATAAGTTGCCTGCAGCACATGTACAACTTTTATAAATAATACATGTTTTCCTGTCTAGATATGACTTCCATTATTAACAATTATCCTGTTACGAAAGAAATATTATAAAAAAGTAGCCTACTAAAACGATGCCAGTATTATATTACTAATACATAATAAATGTTTCCATTGGCTGACTTAATGAGGGCGGGAATGAGGCAGGGTAGCCACAGTAACCCAGAACTGATGAATGGCTGTTTTGTGTTGCTCCTCTCAAGCGAAATGAAGGGAAATGAGAATATATAATTATCTGTAAAAATAAGTATAAACAACCCTCCCTTATGGGGAAATGAGTTGATGAAATAAAGTATAATTCAATTGTGTGTGCCAGTGTAGAAACACGAGGCGAGGGCTCTTGAAACAAAGACAATAAGCATAAGATAATAATATTCATTTTCAGTGATCAGAATACAAATAGATCACTAATACAAATGTTTGATGGAGTAATTCATATCATTTAGTGTTGTTTAGTTTGATGATAATCTCTTCATGCCCAACCCATGCGGAGGCTCCAGGGCTGACACACGGGAGAGAGCAACATGAATAAAATACAAACAATGAATAAAATACATTTACTTAACAGTTAGGCCACGCATAGTCTGGCATAGGCAGACCCATCTCCACACTTTGGTTCTAGAGACTGGGTCTCCTCACTGCCACCCTGGCATAGGGAGACCACACGCATGACTCAGTCATTAACAAGCTATTAACCATACTGTCCACTGCCTGGTTGAAAATCGTGACCACTAGTCATATGCTCAGACACACACAGACACAGACACACAAACACAACCTCAGACACACACACACACACACACACACACACATACATACACACACACACACACACAGACACACACACACTCTCATACACACACACACACTCTCATACACACACACACACACACACACTCTCATAAACACACACACACACACACACACACACACACACACACACACACACACACACACAATTAACAGCCTGTCCAGAGCAACCTCTTGTATTACGTCACTGGAAACGTCACACCTGTCACCACCTGTCCAGGTGCTCATCCGCATTCACAACAGCTCACATTAAACGTTGCTCACACTGGACTGTACCACCTGGACAGCCAACATACCAACATAAAACAGTATAGACATGGGATATATACAAGAAAGCCTTAACCTAATAGCCGTTATACGTTTGTATTGTGGCGTTAATTTTAAAAAAAAAAGGCAACGTTTAACGTTTTTCTCCCAAGGTAGCAGACATTGCGACGCTGTGAATGAACACTGGACCGTGTTATTTCCGGGGTTATTATAACAACATAAACCCCGCTTTTTTAATATATATATATATTCAGTACTGTTATTCTTATTCTTCTTATTCTTACGACATGGTCCACGTCTCAGGTCTACGCCCTGGCCCCATGACAGCTAGAAGGAGAAGCTAAACTACCGTGAACATGGACTCACTGCCGTCGTCGCCGTTGTCGTTGTTGTTGTGACCTCACCTTCAGTGTAAAGAGGAGATACGATGTGACAGTGGTAGGCGGACACTGTATTTTCACTGGGTTGGTTATGAAATAATTATAATCATAATAACCATCGTAATAATGCATGTAGTTTCCTGTGAGGCTATCGGTCACATCCCAGCTGCCATAGAGAGGAAAATGCAGGCATAATATGGGCGACGCATGCGCACTGGAAACGTCTCAGGTTTTAAAGGAGACGCCGCAGAGAAATTCGTTGCCCAAATGAAAGGGATATTTATGTCGCATGTCAACATCAACAACCCATTTCAATGTACGTTGGCGTTATTATGCGTTATTATCAAAGAAAAACAAAACAAAGGAAGTTAACACAGGTCTTAAACTTCACTGGGGTGAAGTATGTCTCCTGTAATCTAGCAGTCGTCTACATTAATAATGACCTCCGTGTCTCCACCCCAGTCCAGCAGGACCCATGGTCCTGGACGGAGGAGACCCCTGCCGGTGATGGGGGGAACAGCAGGGTAATGTTATATTACATTATTACAATATGACATGCAGCAGCCAGCCTGCTGCTCCTCGTATGGGTGTGCTGTGTTGTTGTTGTTGCTGTTGTCGGGGTCAGTGACCACACCCTGTGACCCCCCCCCCCGCATATGGACTTTGTAGGTGTCGTGGGAAAATGTATAATAGCACAGATTATATAACATTGTTTACTTCATGCTCCATTAGATCAAATATTTGCCATCAGTAGGCTTAAGACCAGTGGCGTAAATATCGACGGTGCAACCGGTGCAGCTGCACCGGGGCCCAGACGCCGTCAGGGGCCCATGAAGGAAGAAAAAAAAAGGAGCTGTCCAGCAGCTGTATTGTTTTTGTGAATGAAATAGCTCGGGGCGAGTCGGTAAGGTAGGCTAACGCTGATTGGCTGATATGGGAGTGGCTCGGTTAATATTCGGTTGATATGGCTTGGTTCGGGTCGCGCTTGACTTTTAAATAAACAATCCGCCTGCGGCTCATTAGGGTATCTGCCTCGCTGAAGCTCACACAGACTGAGCAGCAATGTTGGGCACAAACACACCCCCTCCTCTCTTTTTTTTCTGAGGCTCTCTGTCACAGCACGGCAGACACACACACACACACACACATTATCGGTATGTATCGGCCGATACCCACAGCAGAGTATCAGAACATTCTCTAGTGACAATAGCAGTTATCTCTGGCTGTGCGTGTGTGTCCAAGAGTGTGTGTGCGCTTGTGTTTAGGGCGGGGGCACAAAAAAAATATTTGCACCAGGGCCTATCATCATGATTTTACGCCACTGCGTAAGACGCACCATAGACTTTGGGTTTGGTCAAATGTGGACCCACTTTGTATCAGGGAATGAAAACATGATGATTAGAAATGACTAAAGACTCTGTTCAAATTCAATTGAACTTAATCTTCTGCTTCTTTAGATTTAATGGCAACTTAAAAGGTACACTGCACTGGAAGATGAGACTCCTTAATATTTTCCTCAATAGTCCTATAAACTTCATCTGTTTTTTTCCCGCCTTTGTACTGGCCTAAATCAATGTGTGCTGTAGAATACTTAATTCTTCAATGTGTCTTGAATAATTAATTATTCAATTTGCCACATTGATTGGAGCCAATGATAGTGCCTCTTATGCAAATTATTTTGTTTGCCCTTCTGTTCAGCCATAGAAGGGCCTGATTACATCACCATTGTCATTGGCTTGTGTATTTTTAAATCCATGACAAAAGGGTATGATGATGGTATCATCACCTTTAAATGTCGTTAGTTTACTATTGGATTCTAATAGGTTTAGATTTGTAGTGTTTGTTGTTGTTTATTGCTTAGGCCTATATAGGCCTAAATCAATTTAGTTATTCAATGTGGAGTCTGTATTCTGTACAATTACATTCTGTATAACCTTACAGAATTATTTGTACTGTTTTGCTTTCCTACTCCTAAAATCAGCGTACATTTGTGCGGAAGTGCGCCCCTCCCCACAGCAGATTCACAAAAATACTCATTCACAGCAGATTCACAAATACATGTAGGCCTAATAGTATTTTAAAGTCATTGGGGCAATTGCTCTGTCAGTTAGCATTGCGTTAGCTGTGCTGCGGTTTAAAACCGTACTCCGGAAACCGGAGGTTTTGGAGTTTAACACGCAGCTGCGCACAAAGTTAAACCTGATTGCTGTGTACTGACCGACACAGGATCAGCTGATTCCTAGTTAAACTCGGGTTAAACCGGAAGTACTCTGATTTCTCGTTATACTCCAGCAGATGCAGTCTTAACTTAATGTTGGATGCATTTTGTGCTATAATTACCAACAAAAACGTAATGGGAATGTAAAGTGAACTTTAATATAATAAAACGCAAATAATGTTGAAATATATTATGAAATAGTCTAGCCTACTTTTTGTGGAAATCTGAGTCTGGAATCTGAATCTGCCCTCACCTACGTCAATCCATCAATTACTTGTCATTGTTTTCTCTTGGTGTGCATGCAAACGTGATTAATTAATTGAAGACGAAAGACGAGTGGCGCAAAAAGTGGGTATGCGCTGTATGCGGCGCATAGGGGCGCCGCACCAGGGGGGCGCCCCGTCAATCACGCAGCACGTAATGTTTATGGGGGGCGCCAAAATTGTTGCTGCATCCCCCCCTGACACTGGGTAGTTGCACCCCTGGAGAGGGTAGTTAGGATGAACATGTCTCGGATAGAGAACTATAACGAGGAGCAGAAGTTATATTTATTGTACTGCATTCGAGGTGTTGTGGACACGGTGGAAGAGGAAAGACACCACCACCACGCTCCGAAGAAAGTCTGTTTGGGATGATCTCTCAAACACATGTAACAGTAGATCTTCCAGCAGAAGACCGAGCAGCAGCACGTTTAAAGAATTTATGGAAGCGCTTGAAAGTTGAAGCGCGTAATGCTATTGCTGAGCGGACGCACGACCGAGACCTGAGCCCCGCGAGCCGTGAAATATCACTGCTCATTCCATATCTACCATGTCCAATATTGTTATTGTACTGAAGGCCTATCTGGCGTAATAAGTGTAAATGTATCATACATTATTATTAATACTACTAATAATAATGAATAAAACGAATTCTGTGTGTGTCGGTTATAATGGAGCCTTGTTTCATCCTGCAAACTGGTTTAGTCTCCTCTAAAACCATGTCCGTTTCGAGACTAGACTAACACGCACAAAATACGCCCTCTAGTGTCTGATGTGAATTTCTCTGAAGACACAGCAGTTGAGATCAAGGTAAACCGCAGCTGCAGGTTAAACCATAGACATCTTATACATAGACGGAGCATTGGCTGCTGTGGCGCGAGAAATTCGGCGGCCATCTTGGAGTGGTGATGGGGGAGGGGAGCAGCATAGATTGACAGTTGACACGTATGGCCAGGAGAAGAAAACAAGGATGCCGAGCTGCTGTTCAGCGTATTCCTGCTCAAATGAGCGGATGGTCGAATACAGAAATCGCGGGATTACTTTTCACAAGTAAGATTTAACATTACCGTACTATTGGTTGTATTTTGTGAAAATAATATTACACGCCAAAACATGTGTCCTTTATCATAGCTACACGTATGACAAAAAAACGCGTGAAAATCAGTGGTATTCAATGAGGTATGATTAATTAAATGCACTGACAGTTCATTGCTCCTGCCAAACGAATGACACCGAGTGGAGCGGATCACCACTCCAAGATGGCAGCCCCGCGTCTCGTCAGCGCCAGTAGGCAGTAGCGCTCGATGCGCCGTCTATGTATAAGATGTCTATGGGTTAAACCACAGGTACATACGACACAGCAATGGAGCTTAAGACGTCACGTGACTTCTTGCGTCACCGACGAGTTTAAAACCGTGTTAAACTCTAAAAAGTGGCTAAGTTAGCGACAGAGCAATTGCCCCATTTGCTCTTACTGTGCATGTCAAAGCACTTTGTAAACATTGTTTTTAAAGGTGCTAAATAGTTTATTGTTGTTGTGGTTGTTGTTATTAGATTATTATTATTATTATTATTATTATTATTATTATTAATTTCTTTATTGACGTGTCGCCACTGCTTGTAGGCTACATCAATTAAAGAAGCATGAACTTCATGTAATACTTGCATTTTCCACATGGGGTCACTATTATGTACGCGTGAAAATAACGATTGAATCATGGGCCTTCCAAATATAAACTATGAACAAATATAACCTTACAGCATCCCTGAGTCTAACCTAATGCAACCCCCTGCCCACCATAACTGAATTTTCTGAGGTCACGTTGGGTAAGGTTGTGTAGACACGCTTATATTGCAAGACCACATAAATATTATCCCAGCTCCAATATTTACATAATTGGCTGCCAAAACCTCCCATGCTTTTATAACTTTGTGGCCATATTGGGCCCAACATGAGTGGCATAAACAACGGCCCTCTTCCTTATATCTATTTATTTTTATGATAAAATAGTTAACTTGCTATTTGATAAAAGGTGTTCCCCCTGCATGCATTCAGCACCCTTGCATGCAAAAATAAAAAAGAATGTTTAGAATTAAAAATTAGGTTGGGCGCCCAATTGAAATTTGTTTGATTTTAAAAACATATATATATATATATATATATATATATATATATATATATATATATATATATATATTAGGTGCCCCCTACTGCACCCCCTCAATTGTTACATTGCCATTATTGTCATTGGAGAAATATTGTGGAAAAATACTGACAGCGAAATAATGTTCTGCTTTAGAAGAATAAACGCATGATGATACTGTAGGTGGAATTAGCTCATGAATGGCTTTAAACTAAATGTAGGAAGCATAAAGAGAAAAAGTAACACAAGTGAAGAAAGTACTGTACATATTTGATTGTGTAGAACAGAAGCAACAATATCATGATACCCAGACGATGGGATGGCTACAAATTGCAGACTGAAAACTGTATTTGCGCTAACATTAATGCCACATAGTGCGCCACAACAATGTCTTCCCATAATGACAGATTATTTCATGATTAATTACTAAACAATGACCAAAAAATCATTACTACCAACATAATAACTGACATTACAATGCTTCTATGCTCTCAAAATGGCGGCGGTCATCCCATGCCCTTGATGTTGACCAATGGTCCTATTTATTATTTACCCAGTTTACTGGTAGCTCAGTAGGCTACTACTGGGTGAGCAGGGTGGAGGCTAAAAGCACGTAAATGGCGTTTACGCACCTCCTACATTTCTGAAATAGCGTTTACGCGCCTCTAAATAGATTTTACGCAACTTTAACATTTGCTAGAGTAAAGAGTTATTGTTTCACCAGCACAAGCCCTAGTATATTCAATATTGCGCTGCATTATCAGTATTTACGGTATTTGGGACACGGTATCTGTGACCAATCACATCGTCTCTTGCGGCAGCGAGGCTTGTGACAGAGCCGTACTGCGTTCATTTACGGTCGGAGGTGGGAAGTCGGAACTGGGAAACGCGTCATCTGCGACCTGCGTTCGAAAGTCGGAAACATGGACGCTAAACTTTGTGTTGTGCTCTCTGTGTACGAGCATCATACACGTATTTGTGAATATGTTGTCCATTTTGACATTAAAGTTTAATTGTATGGGTTTAACCAACTACTGATTGGTCTGAAAGCATACTAAGTTGTAAATCAAAAATGTGTTTTAAATTCATACAATGAATTTTAAACATTTAAATTTATATTTTTTCCCACCGTTAATGATTTGGGTGGCCATGTTGAAATGACGTCAAATGACGTTAAGGCTGAACTGGGGGTTGAGAAGTCGTACCCAAGTTTGCAACTAGGAACTCTGAGTTGACGCGCTGTTTTATTAGACTTTTCCTAGTAGGGAGTCGGAATTTCCGACCTCCCAGTTTTAATCGAACGCAGCAGTAGAATGGGGCTAGCCAGCTCTAAGCTCTTGCTAGGTAGCTATCTGTCAGCTAGCCAGCTCTAAGCTCTTGCTAGGTAGCTATCTGTCAGCTAGCCAGCTCTAAGCTCTTGCTAGGTAGCTATCTGTCAGCTAGCCAGCTCTAAGCTCTTGCTAGGTAGCTATCTGTCAGCTAGCCAGCTCTAAGCTCTTGCTAGGTAGCTATCTGTCAGCTAGCCAGCTCTAAGCTCTTGCTAGGTAGCTATCTGTCAGCTAGCCAGCTCTAAGCTCTTGCTAGGTAGCTATCTGTCGCTAGCTATAATAATCTAATATTCAACTTTTAATAGTTTTGTTTCTCTCATTGAAATGCATTGCGGAATGTTCAGTTCTTAGAGTGGTAGCAGTTGTTTTTTTTAAATACTCACAATTTGTAAACTGCTGCTGCTCCTACAGTTTTTATACTATATAAACATATGCTACATCAAAATGTCCAGCTTCTTCTACTGTCACTCACATTTAAATATCTAAGCGATTTGATTTATAGTCTTAAAGCTTTAGTAATTTGTTTGAGAGTCACGCTCCCCATACACATACATTGCGGTTCAGAATTCCACTCCAGGTGCAGTTTGTAATTTCACATTTTGTACTACTGGTTGTTTGTACTTCATTCTACAAATAAATAAACTAATATTCTGAATATCCTTTTTTTACCGGTATGTCGTGGTCCGCCTTACCTTGATCACAGAATTCATAGTTTACTCACCTCTTTTTTTACCACTACACCCCTGTGGGTGAGTACTAGTTTACTACACAGTACTGCAATGTGGATAACTTATACTTCAAAACACTTGGTTTGTAGGGGATTATCACTCAATCTTTAACGATGCATATTTAATTCAGACCATGAAAAAGTGCATGTTTAAAAGATGACCTAGCTTGGCTGTGCATCTGACTTTAGACCCATTGATCATTTTGTATTTATTTTAGATTTTGAAGGTTTGCACTTTGGACTTCACTTTCAGGTAGTGCATATGAATTGAGAAGTTGTTGAGAAGATTACATAAATTGTATTCCAATATGTGATATAGTAATGCTTTTATCCTGAGAGAATTATACAATGCACAATTTCATTCTTCCTTTAGAAAGGGGTTGCATTTTATGCGCTAATTGTGTATATTTTGAAATGTAATAATGATTGTCCCCACTTACTGTGTGTACGCCTACTACTAGTTTCACAGTACTATGTAACTAATATATTATTATATGGGGCCGTTCTTTGACCTGTGGTCGTAAGACTAATTTCAAAGCCAGTCTAGTTTTATTTGTTTGGTAACAATGATGCAACAGCAAATAAACATTGATACCATTGTGCTGTCTTCAGCTGTATGGCATTGAATCAATCGCAATGGATGACTATAACTTTTCCATTCTTTCAAATTAATATTTTTGTTTTAAAAAAAGGGGTTTGAAAGAAACACTACAACTTGGCACATTCATGTGTCCGCCATTTTGAAATCAATCAATTATGCAGACCTAATTATAGGCCCTGCGATAACTGCACGTGTGCATGGCTAGATTTGATTATTTATTTTTTTAATCGACGCACATTCACATCCCATTAGCCCATTGAACACACATTTGCGTTAAAAAAAAAAAAACGCACCAGGTTTTGTAATTAGTCATTTAAAACAACCTGTCGCAATGCATTACGGTGATAGGGTTACAGGTTCCGCGGGTCCGCGCGCCGCCAGGTGGGCGGGGCTTCCCGATCACTCGCTGGGGCCGCGCTGTGATTGGCTGAGCGCCGCTCTCCACGTGGACCACGCCTGCTTTTGAAACTCGAACCAAACGAGCTGGGTGCAGGCGGCGGCACGCACACACCGCTTTTGTATTGTTGACAATGGTGGTGGTGGTGGTGAATAACGCCGAAATAATGCGCAAGGAAGTGGCGTCCTCCACCCAGCTGTAGGATTTTACCTGGGCAGCTCTGCGGAGTGGCAGATGTTTCACTCCCACTATTTGAGGTGAGTTGGGTGACATTTTAGGCTATATTATTATTATTATTAGGATTGTGTGTGTGTGTGTGTGTGTGTGTGGGGGGGAATTATTCGTGGTATTAAAAAAACGTATGAACTGTGATGGTGAATTGGTGTTCACCATCAGTGGTAGTGGTAGTGTTGTCCCTCAGGTCGCACCCACTAACTGGGTTAGTTTGGGCCAGCTGTACTGGTGACGTAGGGTTCATGGCGACCC
Organism: Merluccius polli; assembly: GCA_030340625.1. Taxonomy (NCBI): domain Eukaryota; kingdom Metazoa; phylum Chordata; class Actinopteri; order Gadiformes; family Merlucciidae; genus Merluccius; species Merluccius polli. The sequence goes on from JAOPHQ010001458.1 coordinate 125,280, forward strand.
TTCTTAACATGTATTTATATTTATTATGCATCCTGTAGCATGTTGACCTTGTGTTTAATAGTTAAAAAAATAAATGTGTGTGTGTGTGTGTGTGTGTTTTATTTTTTAATTTTTTTTAGTGCACTCAACTTTCCTGGCAAAGCCAAAATGCCGATAGACCCGGTCCTCCCCCTGTACCGGTCCAACGAGGATCACGGCTACAGCGAGACCCCCAAGCCGTGCGCCAGTCCGACCCTGACCTTCGCCCGGTCCAGGGGCTGCGACCCCTCCAGCGGCGGCAGAAACGCCCGCAACAACAACAGCGACGACCGCAAGGCCAAAAAAAAGAAAGTGTCGTTCGCGGACCACAGGGGCCTGTCGCTGACCCGGGTCAAGACCTTCTCCGAGAGCAAGGACCCCATCGAGACCCCGCGCAGCGTCCAAGCGCTCGTCGCCCCCCAGGACCGGGACCAGGAAGGGGACCAGGACCGGCTGGTGCTAGACTTCGCGCAGCCCTCGTCCGACTACCTGCGGTTCCGGCGGCGGCTCGAGCGCGGCCACGTGTGCCTGGAGCAGTGCGTGCTGAAGGAGCGCACGCTGGCGGGAACCGTGCGCGTGCGGAACCTGTCGTTCGAGAAGGCGGTGCACGTGCGCATCACCTTCGACGCGTGGCGCAGCCACCGCGACGTCGCGTGCGCCTACGTCCTCAGCACGTACCCGGACTCGGAGCACGACACGTTCTCCTTCGAGGTGACGCTGCCCGACGCTGCGCCTGCGCAGACGGCGGACGGGCGCATCGAATTCGCCATCTGCTACGAGGCGCGCGGCGCCGTCCACTGGGACAGCAACCAGGGGGAGAACTACAGGGTGGTGTGGTCGTCGAACCAGAACCAGCAGAACCAGCACCTGGAGAGGCGACGCTCGTCCGATTTGGGGATCCACTTTGACCGCTACGGAAGCCCCACGTGTTCACACGGGCTGTTCCCCGATTGGCGCTGCTACGCTGTGTACGAAAACATCGGTCCATATTACTGAGTGTAACATCACCAACACATGGTTGTTTTTTTTGTGGTATTTTTTAATGTAAGGCTAATTACGACACACACACACACACACACGATTAACTGTTTGGGTTCCTCGCATGAGGCCTGAACCAATGCTGCTACGTTGAAAAGAGATTATGGCTTAATTGTTGTTGTACTATCCATTGAAATGGAAAAAATAAGCCATACTTGTGTATATATTGTATATTTATGCAAAAATTTAAAAAAACAAATATATATATATATAATATATGGCCAATGAATGTTTTAAAACTCGTAGGCCTTCGGTATCTGATTTGGCACGGTTTATATGTCGTGCAATTTTTAAAAGCACAATAAACTGATTTTAGAATATTATATTGCTGTGGTGAATTACTCCTTTAATAGAAACTGCCGTGCTTGCCATGGGCTGTAGGACTGCTGCCACTTTGATGTGAGGGTGATGTGTTCATTTGGTGACGCAAGACGTGACTCAATCATTGATGTAATACCGGACCAATTGCAGGTTGCACTGTATTGTGGGGGGGGGGGGGGCGTGTGGGAAAGGTCTGACTAGTTCTGCTGACTACAGACTGAATACCAAACTGTACAGCATGCTTCTGCAGGTCGGTGATGACGCAACAGGGACTTCAGGAAGTTCAGCCAAAAGGGAGATCAGGCCACTGGAGCTGGCGTTCGCGTCAGTGTCATCACGTGTCAGGTCTCGCCAAAAACCTCAGGAGGGCGGAGTCTGAGGGTAGCAGGCCTGGTGGAAACTTGCCTGTCTCACCGTGGCTGGCCAAGGTGTGCCCATATCACCACGGCTGGCCAAGGTGTGCCCATATCACCACGGCTGGCCAAGGTGTGCCCATATCACCACGGCTGGCCAAGGTGTGCCCATATCACCACGGCTGGCCATGGTGTGCCCATATCACCACGGCTGGCCATGGTGTGCCCATATCACCACGGCTGGCCAAGGTGTGCCCATATCACCACTGATGGCCATGGTGGGCCTGTATATCCCAACTGATGGCCATTGTGTGCCGTTATATCACCATTGATGGACATATAGCGTGCCTGTATAACACCACAGATGGCCATAGTGCCTGAAACCGTAACAAGACGCCTAGTAATAATGGGTTTGGAGTGAAACCACATAGCAAGCAGTCATTAAAGGGATATATTGGATTTTCTGAAGTGGGGTTGTATGAGGTACTTGTCTAGAGTCAGTGTATTACCTAAGGCGGTCGGCACAGACGGCTGTACCAGCACAGACGCTAAGCAATGTAGCCTACTGTTGTGAACGGGGTCAGCGGCAAAATGTGACGCATAAGCGCCACTGTGCCGCCGCCGCCTGCGCACTGTACTACGCTGCCCACAAATCAGCTGTTTGGGTGCGCTTATGCGTAGGAATACGGTTGAGAAAAATGTAGTGCCAAAAGAAAAGGGCTGTCTGACGGCAAGGTGAAGCGGTGAGAATATTACTTGTAGTAGCGTACACTTAAACTGATATTGATTTTGTTTTTTTTTTGCATGCGGCTAAAATACATTTTAGTGCTGACCCCGTTCACAGCAGTAGGTGTACATTACTTAGCGTCTCTGCTGCTACAGCCGTCTGCTTCTCCAGACCGGAGGCTGTAGGTAATACACTGACTCCAGATAATTACCTCATGCAACCCCACTTCAAAAAAATGCAAATTATCCCTTTAAGACCGAAAAGAGCAGTTGAAAACTAAGCGCTTCTTTCCACTATTTTGGGAAACAATGTGATTATGGATCATGTACCTCCAAGAGTCCTCATCTGGGTGGTCATGGGTGGAATCGACTAAAGCGACGAATCCCCTCAGGTAGTTTGTGGATCTCACCATGAGGGTTAGCAGGAGGACTGCAAGCAGTGAATAGAGGCCTTTGGGAATGAGGCCCTATGGTGTGATGGCGCCGAATAAGTATGGACTGAGCCGAATCAGCATTAAAGGGCGTGCCTTAGTACTGAACAGGAGCGCTGAACCCTGTAGGTGGGGCATTGCCTCTGCAGGCTGTCTACAGGGTAGGGGTGCCCAGTTACTTACTTCAGCTCTGGTTTGAGAGGGGAGATGTCAAGGGACACAGAGGCGCCCTGAACTGCCACCGCTTTGTGACGTACAGTCACAAAATGAGTGACCCCCCCAAGCCTGGCCTGCTGAACTATATACCAACGTCGGCAACACAGTAGTTTACCCAGTGATAGCCATAGGCGTCGATTACGGGGGGGACATGTCCCCACCACTATTTATAATTTGAATTTTGTCCCCACCACTTTTAAAAATGTGCAACCCAATTGCGACCGAAAAAATCCCCACATACTCAACCGCAGCCCGTTCTCATCCCAACTACAGCGTCCGCTCGCAGAGCAGAGTCTACAGCGTCCATTCACTCCAATAATAACCCGGTCACGGTGATAGATTACGCTAACCCTAACCCTAACCTAACCATAACCCTGACCATAACCCTTTTTGGAGTGAATTGTTTCACAGTAGACTGCGGACGCTGTAGACTCTGCTCTGCGAGCGGACGCTGTAGACTCTGCTCGTCTCTTACCACCGCGAACGGGTTTATGAGAACCCAGATCGTTTCACACAGACGCGGGAGGGTACCTTTGGCGTCAGTATCAGACGTCTAGGGGCGTGACAAATCGCCGGTATACAAATCGCCCCCCCCCCCCCCCCGTTGACAATCGCGCCGAATGTAGAGCATATTGTAATGCAGCGTTGAATGGATGAATAGCTTACAGGGTCCCCAGCACTTTTCAAACCACACTCAAGCTTATGGTTATTGTTCCCACCACTTCTAAAACCAAACTGACGCCACTGGTGATAGCTCTGTGTTCATTTTGGTGCTAATGAACACAAATATTGCAGAGATAAAAAGGTTAGGGTTTGGCTGTTCATGCTTCTAGCTCGTTGCTTTTTGTGTTTTTACAGTTTAAACAAGGTTGTGTTGTTTTTAAAGACAAGCATGTCTTGTTCTGACATGTCAACTGACCAGCCTGAACTCACTTTCGTCAAGACTCACAAAGCCAGTTTACTATTACATTGAAGCTTGTTTATCGGGCATGTGGTGGCCATTTTGAAAAATAGCTGCCATGGTCCTCAGGGGCAAAATTCACAGCGCCTTCATATCTACTGTATATCTTTTCATTACCTATAAACATATGGGCCAAATCTGATGCTTTCATTGCAAAATGCCCAATTCTTATGGATATTTCAGCTTAGCTGCCCCACTATATGAACCTCTGCTTCAGTGGCGTATTGATGGAGACTCTGTAATGGAGACCGGTGGGCCCACCAGTCTCCATATATTATAATGACATCATCTGCAGTGAAATATTAAACAGTAGCTGGTGAAGGGGAGTTGGGACACGCCCAGTAGGGCTGCTTCCTGCTCGGCTACAAACAAGCTCCTCTAGAGCAGCTGAAGACCTTCATTTGAAATGGAGGAATTTGGTTTTTCAATAGTGATTTATTAGGAACTCATATATTTCTCACAGTCAACTAAATGTCCAATGAGTGCCATACAGAGCCTTTGAGAAGTACATTTTTAATGTAGTTGCTGTAATGTAGTGTATAAAACACTGTTTTAATATTATGTACTCATCATTGTTTTGTTCTATGTTGTCTCAATTTCTGTCTTAATTATATTATTGGAACCTAAGGCAAACATGCATTAGGTATGTACAGACAATGTGTTAACAGCAGAGATAATAGCTTGGTCATTCTGTATCAAATGCAGTTCGCTGTCCTAGTTGACATAGAATGTATTTAGGATATCAGGCTTAATAAATATAGACATTTGACAAATCATTTTACTGGGGTGCTACACTGTTTATTTATGTTTACATTTTTAAGTCTAAGTCCTACTCCTTTGTTGCCAGGTCAATGTCAAAGTTTGCCAGATATAATATTTCCCTTTATGCAGAGTCGATGATCTCTATGTTCTGTCACGACGAATCGACCACAAGGCTGGACATTTCCACTGTGAGTATCTAAACAAGGTAAAGAAAAATAAAGTAATTTTGTCTACACAATCATATATGCCAGGCACTGCAGTACAATGGTTAGGTGCTATCTCCTTGTGAAATGTATATATTATAATTATAAATAAGTAATGTAATGAAATATATAATAAAAGTAGAAATCAAACATAACTATAAACACAGCAAGCAAAGCACTTGGCTAAATGATGCAATCATTACTGAAATAGCCTAATATAAATAATCAGCTGCACACACAATATGACATTTGGTGGGCGCTTTTATCCTTCCGCGCATTTAAGTGTCAATACCACCAAGTTAATTATTAGCATGTGGGACTACACGCATCACTACAAGATCACATTCTTATTCGTATTATTCTTATGGGCAATATATCGATATTATATCAATATTGTGATATAAGACTAGATATTGTCTTAGATTTTGAATATCGTAATATGGTGATATGGCATGAGTGTTGTCTTTTCCTGATTTTAAAGGCTGCATCAGTGAAGAAAAAAATAGAAAACACTCTCATGTACTTTTTTGTCAAGTACTGATTTCACACAGGAATCTGAAAAATAGGCTTTACCACGTGGTCATTTTATATAGACTATTTCTTTATTGAATTACCAGAAAACATGCTATATCGTGATATCGTTATCAAGATATTAAATTACCTATATATCGGGATAGAAGATTTTGGCCATATCGCCCAGCCCTATAATTATGTAATTATTTTCTTCTTCTTTTAAACTTTGTTTATTGGGTTTTACATTAAAAATGGTTCCCTCAAAGGCGAAATATGTAGCTAGGTAGAATAAAATATTTAACAATATCCAATACCATTAGATTATTTAGAGCAAAATAGTTTCATTATTTTCAATAATAATGAAACTATCTAGTATAGCGAAGGACTCCTAACCCCAAACCTGTTATCGATGCACACCAGGCACATTGTACCAGCTTTCCCTCATCACGACCACAAACATGTTGACTGAAACTGTTCATGTGTTGTCCATGGGTCGTCCTGTAGGGGTCAGGGGCTGCAGGGACACCTTCTGTTCACTATACTTCTACCTTTGCACTGTTACTGCCATTACAAACTACGTGGCATCACGTCGTCAACCCTGGCTTGTTTTTGTCTAAAGTTATTATCGTCGAGGTTTTAAAAGGCTATGCCCTCATTCAGATGGGTTGGATGTCACATGCTCATGCTTGACCTCAAAAGGTCAAGGAAAAATTCCCCAACAAATTCCTCATCGACAAACTTCTCTTTACTATTGTGTAGTGACATTTTTTAAGATAGATGTCAGTAAGGAGCAGGTATAGGGGTTGGGGCATCTTGACCAAAGACGCCTACATGTAGGCTGCCGACATTGGGGTTTGAACCCAGAACATTTCGGCAGGGTGCACACCCAATAGAGAGACGCGCGTGTGTGTGTGTGTGTGTGTGTGTGTGTCTCTATTTCAGGACTGAACGCTCACGTCCACGGATTCGCTCCAACCTTGAGTGAGAATAAACTGGTGGATTGATCTCTGATGTCTGTGTTGATATGTTTATAGTCTCACATCTAATCCAGAGAAGGTTAATGAGCTCTGTCATGTTGCCATGTTACCATGAATACGTGTAGTCTTTTGAAAATGGCTGATTACATTAAAAATTAATGTAATGTAAAATTAATTAAAATTATTTTTTAGAACATCTAATTACATCTTATCTGTCCAGTGTTATTGTTTATAATACATCCACATATCATCACAATTTGTATAGAGAAAATATGAAAAAGGCACATTGATCCTATGTGAGCATTCCTTGTCTTGTCTGTGGACACTTTATCTCTGATTATTGTTCTTGTTTATTTTACACAATGTTTAGAGAGGTTGGTTGTGTAACAGACTTTCTCCACTCGGTGCTGTTGAAATGTTTGGTGAGTCAGATAGTCTCCCATCAGAGGAGAGCATGCTTTAAAAAAAAAAGAAGGTTTTTTTTTGTACAGGCATTGGCTTGGCGTCACACCTAAAACTAATTTCCCACGTGCGTGAATCACCTATTGTCGAGAAATTACCCAGCCAGTCTACCATACAATAACTATGATGACTCACAGAGGAGTCGTACGGGGAAAACAAAATATCGACGACGCTGGTGCGCATGTCCGTCCCTGCAGCGTCCGCTAGGGGGCGACAGCGCACCGACCCATTAAAACACAGACGTTGTCCAGCATTGCGAGCACATTATACGTATAGAAAAACAGCAATGCGTGTTGTGGATGCGGAGCGCGCACGTCGCTCCTGCGTGTTAATTGACTAATTGCACGTATAGTGGCGGCCATGACGCCCCATCTTTGCGTTATTCATGTTTCATCCTCTACGTGAGAAAGGAGAGCACCGTTATGACGCCGTTATATCTGCCAGTTCAAATAGGCCTATATAACTCACTTCGCTTTTATTGCGTGCTGATTAGAAACAAATCAAAACGTCAAATCACAACCACCACCCACCACCACCAGGAAGGCAAGGTGGACGACGTGAGTGACGCAGCAGCGGCGGGGCGTCGCTCCTCCTCCTCCTCCTCCTCCTCCTCCTCCTCCCTCCTGCTCCTCCAGGAGCAGCGGAGCCAATTCGCCAGCAGCGGCCGACCAGAGGACGGCCACGCGCGGGTAGCAGCGGAAGCTAAGCGGCGGCGGCGGCGCGCGGAGGGTCGGGAAAAGCAGCGCGAGGAGGATGACGTTTTTTTCTACGACGACCGGCGGCGGCGACGACTCGTTGTCGCGGACGCGAAAATGCCTGGGCGCCACGGGACCAGCGGTCCGGGACTCACCTCGGATCTGACGATAGCGGCAGGTTTCTTTTATTGTGTGTGTGTGTGTGAGTAAGTGTGTGTGTGTGTGAGAGAGAGTAAGTGTGTGTGTGTGTGTGTGTGTGTGTGTGAGAGAGAGAGAGAGTAAGTGTGTGTGTGTGTGTGTGGCGCAGGAGAAAAGGATGAGCGGAGAGCACCAGCGGCCAGATCCCAGATCCAGTCCTCTGGTTACGGTTGAAAAGCTTCGCGCCTCGTCGTGGCTCGAGACCCTCTCCGTCCCCCGTCCCCCCCCCCTCCGTAGTTTCTCCTCCCCCCCCCCCTTGAAGACCTCAAGTACGGCGGCGGCGTGGTCCCCCCCCACACCCCCGAGATGCCGTCCGTGACAACAACTCCCGATGAAAACAACCAGGAGGAGGAGGAGGAGGAGGGCTAGGGCTGCTGCTGCTGCAACACCACCACCACCATGGAGGAGGACAAGGAGAACAACCTGAAGACGGCCAGGTTGTGGAGGGACGCGGCTCTCCGCTCCAGGAAACTGCGGAGCAACCTGCGCCAGCTGACCCTCTGCTCCACGGACAACCAGAAGATCATACTGCCCGACGACATAGGGGAGATCGAGGTGCTAAATCTGGGCAACAACTCTCTCCAGGAGCTGCCCGAGGGCTTGGGGTGCACCCTGAACAACCTGCGCATCCTTGTCCTCCGCAGGAACAAGTTCACCTCCGTCCCGGCCGTGGTGTTCGACCTCGGGCAGCTCGTTGAACTTGACATGAGTCACAACTGCTTGCGGAGCATGTCCGAGGACCTAGGCCGGTTGAAACGGCTACAGAAGCTATGCATCAGCCACAACAAGATCCAGTACTTGCCGTCCCAGATCGGGGCGTTGCAGGCACTGGAGGAGCTGGATGTCAGCTTCAATGACATCCGCGACGTGCCCAGGGACTTTCTCGCAGCTCCACAAGCTGCACACGCTGGACACTGACCACAACAAGCTGAACCAGTTCCCCCCGGAGATCCTCGCCCTACGGGACCTGGAGGAGCTCGACTGCTCCGGGAACAAGTTTGAGACACTGCCAGGAGACATCACCAAGCTGCAAAGTTCAATTAAAATCTTTTGGCTCAGTAGTCTTCACATTTCCAGGTTACCCGACACCTTCTGTCACCTGCACAATCTTGAGAGCCTCATGCTGGACAGTAACAACCTCACTGCACTGCCCGCCTCTTTCGGTAACCTCCAGAGACTGAAGATGCTCAATCTGTCCTCAAACGACTTTGAGAACTTCCCCAACGTTATTTTGAATATTACGGGATTAGAGGAGCTGTACCTGAGCAGAAACAAACTGACATCTGTTCCTGAGGAGATTGGGAGACTTTTGAAGCTGGCGAACCTCTGGTTGGACAACAACAACATCACATATCTGCCGGATTCTATCGTGGATCTGGAGAAACTGGAGGAGCTGGTGTTGCAGGGTAATCAAATAGCCATACTGCCGGATGACTTCGGAAAGCTTTCCAAGGTCAACATCTGGAAAGTGAAGGACAACCCGCTCATCCAGCCCCCTTACGAGGTGTGCATGAAGGGGATCCCCTACATCGCAGCCTACCAGAAGGAACTCGCCCACTCCCAGCTGGCAATAAAGCCCAGGCTGAAGCTAGTTTTGATGGGCAGGACTAACAGTGGTAAAACGCTGCTCAGGCAGAGTGTAGTTAGCCAACAATGGGACTTGGACGGCTCACAGGGGAAGAAGGGGATCGAAGTGACCAATTGGGTAGCGGACGCCGAGCGCAGTCTTACGTTCTTAGTGTACAATTTGTCAGGGAAGCAAAACTACGACCTCATCAAACCCTTTTTCCTGTCGCCGGGTGCTCTGTACGTTCTTGTTGTGAACCTCAAAACGTATTCACCCAGGAACTTCTACGCGCACGTGGGGTATTTCCTCCACCTGCTCACTGCCAAAGTACCCCACGCTGTGGTGTGTCTGGTGGGCACGCATGCTGACCTGTGCGGGGAGGCGGAGGTGGAGGAAAAGAGCCTGGACATCCACCGACAGATCTCCCTGCAGGAGAAGGCAGACACCCAGTGCCTGAGGAGCCTGGCCCAGCAGGTGGACCAGGCACTGGAGCAGGGCTACAACCTCCGCTCCTGCAGCCCCCACGTCGTCTTCTACGGGGTCTCCGACCGGAGCCTCCGGCGGAAGAAGACGCAGCTGCAGTATATGCTCAACCACCGGCTGCAGATCCTGTCGCCGGTGCTATGCGTAAGCTGCACAGAGACCCAGAGGAACGTCCAGAGACTCCGGGAGAAGCTCATGTCTGTAGCGGAGCACCGGGAGATCTTCCCCAACCTCCACCGTGTTCTCCCCATGTCCTGGCAGATGCTGGAGGAATTGCACTTTAAGCCCACCGACCTCTGGCTGTCGTGGTGGGACTCGGCCCGCCTGGGGCTTCAGGCGGGGCTGACGGAGGACCGGCTGCAGAGCGCGCTTTCCTACCTGCACGAGAGTGGCAAGCTGCTCTACTTCGAGGACAGCCTAACACTGAAGGAGTACGTGTTCCACAACCTGCCACGCTTCATTGCCATCCTCAACGTCTTCTTCCAGCGGGACGAGTCCACGCTGCTGGACCGGCTGCTGTCAGAGGGCGAGCGGGGGGACAAGGGCCGGGTGAGCCTGGTCATGGAAGGGGAGAAGGGCGAGAGGCTCAAGGTGACCCACCTGCAGCACCATCTTGAGGGCTTCCTCCAGCACGGCCTGCTGCCCTCCAACGTCATCCGCCTGCTGCTGCGGCCGCTCATCCAGACGCAGCAGGACCTCCACCTGATCATGGAGCTGCTGGAGAAGATGGGCGTGTGCTACTGCATCAACAAGCCCCGCAGCAAGCCCCTGAACGGGGCCACGGCGTGGTACAAGTTCCCCAGCTATGTCAGCGACGAGGAGCCCCGTGCCGAGGCCTGGATGAGCGGACGGCGCGAGGAACTGTTCTCCGTGGAGCAGCTGCACATCGAGTACAGCTTCCCGTTCATCTTCCCGCCGGGGTTGTTCGCGCGATTCAGCGTGCAGATCAATGGCCACGTGGTGCAGCGGTCGGACGGCAGGAATCAGATCTTTGCCCATCGTGGCAAGGTGCCCGTGGTGATCAGCTACAGGCCCTCCCGGACAAGGCAGCAGGCGGAGACGCTGTCCATCGCGAGCCACGCGTCACTGCCAAATATCTGGACTGCGTGGCAGGCAGTGACCCCTCTTGTGGAGGAGCTGAACGTGCTGCTCCAGGAGTGGCCGGGCCTCCACTACTCGGTGCATATCCTGTGTTCCAAGTGCCTCAAGAACGGGTCGGCCAACCCACACACCTTTCCAGGTAATGTCCCCCATATATATGGCTTTTTAACATACATTTTTTTGTACTTAATCACATTTAATAGCCATATATTATACAGTTACAGGTACAGGCATTCATTACAATTCATGACATTACATAATTACTTTCATACCTTCACACTTTATCTCACTTTTCATTTCCTTAACATTTATGCTCGCGATAAAGGAAAAATCGCTGTGTACAGCAAATTTGTCCCGTGACCACATTACATACAGAGGAATGTCACACTTGGATGTCTCCCCAATAGGAAGTAGAAGTGATGGCGATGTCAGAGGAAGCTGTGGCTCCTATTGGATGGAAGGGGGAGTGGGAGGGATATAATATGACGGCAGAGATCATAACAACATTGCCTGTTTTTTTGTGTTTAAGAGATTAAGGCCACAGTGGATCAGACAGGAGCTAACTAGTCAGTATGTATCACAGTTTGTCTGACTGGAGTCAGTGGCTCTTTTAGACTAGAATGTAGGAAGCATAAAGAGAAAAAGTAAAACAAGTGACTTAATACGGCCAACATCTTCTATCCTGGTAATTTAATATCTCGATAACGATATATATCATGATATAGCTTGTTTTCTGATAATTCAATTAGTATTTTTTCATCACTTTACTGTAATGCAGCCTTTAAAACCAGGAAAAGACAACACTTAAGCCATATCACTATATTACGATATCCAAAATCTAAGACAATATCTAGTCATCACAATATTTATATAATATCGATATATTGCCCAGCCCTAATGGAAACTAGTAGCCTATTTGATTGTGTAGAAGAGAAGCAACAGTATTATGATACCCAGACATGGGTATGGGATGGCTACAAATTGCAGACTGAAAACTAAACATTGTGGCTATTTCGTTATGTTATATTGTTATACCATAATGTATGAGACCTTTTCTGTTGGAATGCGCTGGAGGCCGACTGTAATCAGTGATCACACTAAAACCTCTCTGTGCACGTGCACATCAGCACCGTGCACATGCACAGCAACATAGTGCACCTCACGCATACCTCAGCACCGCTGCTGGAAAATAAATCGTAGGGCAAACACTGCATGACATTTGAGAATAGGATGTTATTTCCTGCGTTTTGTTTTATACACCGAATACACATTGTTTGGCAGAAATCCAAGTAATGTATTCATATTTTGTCAATGTCGCTCTCTCTCTTACGTCTTCAGGATGTAAAAATCTGTTCAAATATTCTCACATTTGAACAGACTCTATCTGGCTTCGCTTCGTTTAACAGCTCTCTCTCTCACTCTCTCATATATTCATATACATCTTGTCTTGGAAGGGCTTTAGGAGTCCTGGAGGATTAGTTCATGTCTACAGTGCTGCTGCTGGTCTGCATCATTACACACTAGACAGTGGAGGCTTTTATTAACAATCTCTTAGTCTTTTGTAGTTCTGGGCTTCTCACAAAGCCAGCTGGTCTCTGCACTAGTCCCTGACACGGACCAGTGATAATGCTAATACATGGTAATACACCACAGCTTTCACACTGTTCTTGGGATTTGGATCTGAGGAAGTGGGTTAGTGGCAGTGGTGGTGGAGATGGTTACCACAGATATTATTTCACGGGCACCAGGAGCACACCAAGAGCACGTCTGTAATTTTCTAAAGTGCATCATTATTGATGAGGTTAAATTGAATGAAAGTCAGCCGCAGTGCTTTAGGACGCAGTCACTACCACTTACTTGGGCCTGTCTTCAGAAATGTGTTGTCTCATGGACACACGAATGACACGATATGTCTGGCACACTTTTTGTCCTAGTCTAAATTCAGAAGCTAACTCATTTTCATTGCAAATATTTATATATATATATAAAATATATAAACCATATGTATCTACCGAATTGAAGCGCTTTGTGTGACAAAAGAAAGGATCCAAAGAAAAATGAAAGGAATTAGATGCACACAAAAACAGAATACAGTGTAGATAGGATATGATGACAATGATTATAACGTGTGATATACATAACTACATAATAATCTCAGTGTACCTATCAGGGCACCGCATGTAATGTGGTTAAATGCAGGACAAAATAAATTCTAAACATGTATTTGTACTTTCAGGGGCCCGACCACACAACATTAATAATATTTAGGATCTGGACACTATAGGGATCCTCTGTCCTTTTATGGAGATGATATTCTTGGTTACAGCAGGTCTGCTGCAGACTAAACATAGCAGGTTGTGGAACACAGTCCTCTGGTTGGGGAGGCTGAGAGGCGACCCCTTGGCCATGAGAGGACACCCGACTGGTTTCACTCATCCTCCAAATACTCCTGCTGAAATTATACACGACACAGAGGCCACATAGTTGAAGGGACTGCTTTTTTTTTTTTAATGCTGGGGAAGTTTTCTAATCTCGTTTTAGATGCACCTGCAGTGTTTTTCCATAGAGACACAAACTTTTTCGTTTCACTTTTCATTTATTTATTATTTTTTTAGCTTGAATTATTTCACCCATTGCCCGTAAACTGAGGTTTGTGATTTTTTTTTTTTAAAGTTCAGAGCCATGACCATGAAAAACGGACATGGCATATAAAGACCAGTGCCATTGGGTGTCCATCTTGGATGTAGCGGTGGAACAGTGCTGCATATGTAGATAATGGCCAACTAGATACGGATCAGCTTGCCCTTAATGTTGTTTCCCATTGGGTGAACAAAAGACTAGACAGCAGAAATGTAGACTAGAGAGACACACAGTCTTAATCGACTGTATGTCAAACAATTGGCCCACTAGCAACTAGCTAACGCCCCACTGGTGTGGTTTAAGAGCAATTTTAATGGAACCGGCTTTGATTCAATTATGGAAACCCAATAACAGCGAGAGAGAGTGTTATCACGGAAGCACTTCATGCACTCTGCAGCAGCGCCTCCAGACAGGCAAGACGGGACAGGAAAAGTGCTTTCACACTTCAGCATCTGAGCCTGCCGGGCCTGTATTTCCGTCTCTCAACCTCACGAGATACACTGATTTGTGACTTGAATCAGGATGTCCTTAGATTAATGCGTACATGTCAAAGTAAACCCGCTTTGTTGTCAGATGTGCAGTATGACATGGTCGTCGTTCTGTGAGAAGGTCGTCTACGTCCGATAACAACACAGTGGTGATAATACAAATACAACAACAACATTGAAAGTAGCAAAGTAAGTAAGGCCAAGTATATGAAATATGCGGTGCTAAATGAAGCGGTAAAAAAAGAAAGGTTAAAAAAAGTCACATCCATCCGATGGGCTGTGTCCCGCGATATACGCACACAGACACGCTTGCTTTCGTCTGAAAGTCCTTGATGTTTCTCTAAAGTAAGGTCCGGTGCCCAGTTAGCGTGGCCATGGAGGGTCTTCTCGTCTGAGGAGTCTTCGCCCAGCCAGTTATTGATTCTGCCGAGTGCCAAGCCTCAGGTGGACGTGATAGTGAACCACTTTCTCCTCCGTTACAGATAGTCGGCCCGGACTCGCAGCTGCTCGGGCAAAGCCGCCGATAATCTGTTTAGAGGATCTGTTGGGATTAGGCGAGGAGTTACGGGCTTCAGTGGATGACCAGCCAGGCTGGGCCAACAGAGGGGATTTTTAGAACAACATTTTTTTTTCGCCTGCATTATTGTTAATTCATATGAATTCATATTCATATCATGTCATTTTCTTTCTGTTAGTCCAATATTGATATGCTTTGATTGTCCTCAGCCTCACTTGTAAAGTCGCTTTGGATAAAAGTGTCTGCTAAATGTAAATTTGCTCACTGACTGGTGTATTCAGGATCGTGTCCTGAACCCACCACTTGTGGGTAAATGTTTTCACTGGCTTCTTGAATGTTTTTTTACTTTTGGTTATCATGGGCTGTTGTAGTTGTACGAGTTCCTAAATGCAGTGTGCGTTGGGCTCTGTAATTGTCCAGAACGTGTTTGAGGTTTATTGTGAAGGGGTGTGTAGATCACTCTGTGCTGGTTACAGATATGACAGCCCTGGAGGAGCAAACCCTGCCTGCAGATCACATTTCAATTATGCGTAACTGCTATTAGTTTCAGGTCACCTAAGTTCACAACGTAGCTAAGATAGTGATTTGTAGAGTATTGGAACAAAATAATAATAAACTTTATTAGTATCGCACCTTCAAAAAACAAGTTTACTTGAGGGCTTTCACACTCAATAAAAACACAAGGCAAGGAATTAACAAGAGGAGGACACAGGTCAATGCTAATTATGATTCTATATTTGAATCTTTGAACTATTATTTTGAACTGCCTTTTTATTGTGAAAGACAGTTTCGTCTCACATGGCTGACTCAGGAGGATGAGTTCATCTCACATGTTAGCTGCCAAAGTCTTTTTTTGTATACTGAAGTGGTCACGTTCAGTTCAGTATAGCTGGCTATAGCTGGCTAATAGCTGGCTGATGGTTTTCTGACTTCTCGTACGAAACAGCTCTGTTGGGAAACAGTTAATGGGGGTTTTCAGCCACGCGCTTCAGAGAGCAACATGAGAAGCCAGTTGGCTCATGTTGACTGTTAATCGAGCTTAAGCGCTTTAATTCCAGCATTATGAAGGGTTTCCATCGGCATTACACAGGGACGCATTTGACCACAAAACCCAAGACTAATTTACCCCCCAGCGCTGTTCTCATTCGAACCGCCACCATACACGTTCTGTTTTAAACCTTTATTGAAACATATATAAGACACACGTTGGTATTTGTCATACAAATTTGCACACATATTGGGAACAAACTTTCACTATATACTTGGGCTGCCCCAAGTATATAGTAATCCAGGGTTCAAAATGATTTTTCTTTTTTTAAATGTTTTTTTTTAATCTTGTATTGTCTTAAGTGCACAGTGTCATTGGTCTTAATGAATCATTTAAACATGAGAAGATTAACCTTTCTGTTGAACGGCTGCATAATAAGGAACACTGAGGTTATGACCTACCTCTGCAGGTGGCAGTCGACTGATCATTCACAGAGGATGACAATCCTGTTACATCATCCAGTCTTAAGCCAACTGCATTAGCTGAGTCATGTGACTCCCGCAGTAGCCGTTTAACCCAACGGTGATGTCACCACTGCCAGAGACCTGCCATTGAACGTTTAGCATGTGAATGTTTAGCATTAGCATCTGTGTTTGAGATGAGTACTGCAGCAGTAAGCTTAGTTGGCTAACCAGATTGATAACAACAAGAGTGGTGTAGTTGAAAATGCAGTATGTGCAATACTGGTAGCATCCATTATTATTATTGTTGTCTAGATACACATTTAGGTGATGTAATTACTTAGGAGACACAAGTCATTTTAGATGGTCAGGTTTTTAAATGTAAGCTTCGGTTCATCTCGTTATACAACACATTTTAACATCTGTTGTATAATGAACTGAGACAAACAAAGACAATCTGAGACAAATGCACTTGCGCACATAGACACACACACACACACACACACACACACACACACACACACACACACACACTGCCTTTTGAAAACCTGTTCAAATCTACATTTATTGAGCAGCTTATCAATATCTCATGACTTGGTCACGTTGGTGTTACTTGAGTCCATCTTCCACACATCATGTGTACTAATCTACACTGTGTGTCGATCTTGTGATACATTCTCAGTGCGTCTCTAAGCAGTGTAATGCTAAACAATCCTCTCTTAAAATATCAGGATCAGACCACACCACCGGTCACGGGGGTATTGAACTCTTCTCTACTTTTCTCTGCTCTTTTTTTTCTTTTTTTTGACTGGGGTTTTTGTGCCCTTAGGGACAGGAGTCAGGACAGTGAAGACAGACAGGAAAGGGGATTGAAAGAGAGAGGGAAGTACATGTAGGTTTGACAGGTCTCAAAAAACGTCCTGTATATACGAATGATTCATAGGCCACAACAAGATGCTATTTTTACTACTAGTATTGGCACAATGCGAAAATGTTCACCGGGGCTGCAAAGATTTTACAGAGGCCATGACAACACAGGCCTGGTTGTCACACACGGGCCTGGCCGCATTGCAGTAGCATGCCTTTGTCTGAAGGGGAAACCGTCACGCTCAGCTATTTCTCATATAAGAGAGTAGTGCTTCATCCACGGGTGCAACATCAACGCCGTTTCCACAAAAAAGTTGGAACATTTTCTGAATTTTCTGAATCAGACAAATGGAAATCCCGGGCCAATGACTTAAATGGTCCAACTTTTTTAACCCATAATGTTTTTTTCAGGGAACTGAGTTAAAGGTGCAGACCAATTTCTTTTTTCTTTATTTTTTTCAGTACACGCATATCAAGCAATAGCATATATCATAAATATAATTAGAAAATTGCAGAGCGTGAGTTTCCTCTTTAAGATAAAGGGGCCACATTACTCCCTGGAGGTGATGAGTTATGCTGTAAACAGCGTGTGGTCCTAATCCTCTGGCTGAGCTGATGACCTTTATCACACAGCTGCCGCCCCGCACCATTAGCCTCCGCCATTCGTTGTCACTGCTCATTGTCTGCCACAGCCCAGTACAGTAACATATGGCCGACTGGTGGTATAGCGGTCTAAAAGGTTTAATTATACTTCTGCGTCAAATAGCTGCTTTACTTTGTGTGCAGTTTTGGTTCTGCATGTCTGTGATTCAGAGCGCAGTCTGCCAGTGACATCTGGTGATTTATGATGTGGGTTGTGCTACTTGACCTCCTCAACTAGCCTATGCTCAATGAACCAGAAACCGTAGCAAGAACGCTAAGGCGTTCAACCCGCAGCCGAGAGGGGCCAGGTTTGATCCCCGATGTTAACAACCTGTGACGCCCAGATGCCGATCCACTACTTGTTCCATAACGACCTGTATGTGAATACGTAGCTTTGAATATACGCGTCTGATAAATAGACTAAATAGTCAATATTCATTTAAAAATACATGGATAATTAACAGGGTGGTGCTGAACCCCAGCTTTCCTACCCTGGGTAAATAAAACACAATGTCTGTAGTCATCAGACAATCATCAGCAAATATTAATTTATGAATGTAAATATGACAAAGTGCATCACAAGTGGAGTTGGCAGTCGCTCCTCTGTATTCAGGCCACCATGTAACCTCGTTGCTCAGCTGAAGTCTTGTCTGCAGCTGGAACCTGAGCTGCTTTAACTATTTCTATTCAGTGTGAAGCTCCAATGACCTGGCCTGCGTTGGTTATGTCAAACTAAATGTCATTAAGAGCTATCGGATGTCTTGGAAACGCGTTATGTTTACTGGAGGTAGGATTAATACGAGCACTAACTAGAAATAGACGCGGTGGTTTGGATTCAGTTTTGTGTTTACTTTTTGTTGTTTACTGCCTGTTTTTGCCAGCTGGCTTTATCGGTTGGGTTATGCGTTATCGTTCCCAAAAAAACATTTTGGCCCCTGGCTTTGTTTCAAAATAAATATCATCGATCTTCTCAGACACCAGATACGGCAGTTCCAACATATGTCAGTGTTTCCAGTTTGGCTGGTTACTGTCTCTTCAGGGACTTCAGGGGTGCTAGCTCCAACGCTGCTTGGACTAGTCTTGGTAATGATACACTACAGAACGGCAACACGAAGAAACGTGTAGCTCACCAGCTATTAGCATTATAGTCTAGAATCAGAAGGGTTTTGATCATGTACTTGCACTTGCCATCCGTCAGTTATAAATCTAATAGTGTATTGGCTTGGTTCAGTCAGCCCTACAGCTGAGACTTTTCATAAATCTTGGAATCAGCATTTTACAGTCCAGGCCTTCATTCGTTCTCTGTATTCTGTATTTTCCAGTTGCAGCTATGCCAGCGTTGCCATGCATTTTTGACCAATAAATGATTTTAACAGATAATTCATGGCATGTGGTTGATTACCAGAGGCAGGACCAGTGATTTAGACCTACTCCATCGCCCATAATGCATTGTGGCCCTGACTCAACTCAATGAGGCGATACAAGCCATTACAAAATCCATCTAATAATCTAAATCTATCCCTTTTGTGACATCACAATGTGGGAGTGTCCAATCGGATGGAATGAATTAACTGGACTGTGGACTGTCTACTGGTAGGCTGGAGTTGATCTGTCCATCATACATCTGATGCGGATGTGGTGGAAAACGTTGAACTTTCAATGATCAGACGGTTTGACTTAATAGTAAAATGATTAGGTTTTATTCTTAATAGTGAAGTAAGTAAGAAGATAAAATAATCAATAAGAATAAAGAAAAGCATCAGCTGATGAGTCCCAGAGAGGCTGTCAGAGAGTGAGCGCCTCGAACAGAGTTTGCATAGAGATACAATTCAGAACTATCCGAGGAGAAAGGACCTTAACCTTAGGCGCCAACAACTGATAGGAGGGAGAACAGGGAATTGATGATACCCTTGCCAAGCCAGGCCGAATCCTCTGCAGACTGTGACTGTCCCAAGTCACACCACCGTAGCCTTGAGGCCTAAGTTATCTTGGAAAAGTACTGAGCGTACTTCACACATTGTTGTTAGGCGATGTGATGGACGCAGGCAAAGCATGGGTCGGCACGAGGACATAAAGGACTTCCATTACACGGACACTGCCACTTGTGATGTCACAAAAGGGATAGATTTTGAAATGGCTCATAAATAATGGCCCCTCCACCTCACACCTGGTGGTGAAACGGGGAATCTTCAAAATAAATGATCCTACACACGTCGGCTCCATCGCGGCTTCGAAAACTCACAGCCGAACACAAAGAGTCTGACCTTCATGCCGGTCAGCCAGTCATTTCATTATGACAAATACAGTCTGTTGTGTCCGCATTGCAATGCCATCCCCACAATTCCACCGATTGTTCACATTTTTGCGAGACCCGGCAAGCCGGTCTACAGCTGCAGCCGGTCCTTTCCAAAGATCCCAGCGGCAAACTTTATTTGACACTAAATACAACAACCAAAATAGAGGCAGCAGTTTTGGTATAGAAGCTGGGAGGTGAAACATGATACGGGATTAATTTGTTGTTGACGAAAGCACCAGTTAATCCCTCCACCATGAGACATTTTTTCATCTGGTTTTTTTTGTTTAGTTTTAGGTTGACGCCTGTTGTCATGCCCTAACCCAGATCCCAAACCCTTTGCGAGAAAACACTAGTTAGTGATGTTTTAGTTTACTTTGGACCACCATTGGAGGTGGCAGAATGTGTGTTCTGTGCAGAAAATCACAAAAGGGGTTTAATGAATATTTTGATTTTCATTGGTTGCTTTGCTTTTGAAATCGCTTTGTTGAGCGTCGTAAGCTGATTGCGACCTAATATGGTGTATCCTATTCTTGGCCCCAATTCGTGACTGGCCCTGTGTTCTTTTGTAATTATGACTGTACTGTGTTTGGTGAGCATCGGATTAGTAGGGTTAGTTGGGTTAAACATCCCTATTTGGCATACAAGTCCCTTTTATCTCAGAAAGCAATCAGTGGAAGAAAGCAACATGGAGCCCTTTCAGAACAGAGTGACATCATTGCAGCAGTTAATGGATGGATAAACTGGGGGAGGAAGTGACATCAATACCACATCTCATTGTTTTGTCTGTCTGAATTCCTGTAACAATGGTTTTTGGAGGGGCACGCTCAGGCATGATGTTCTGCGAAGGTAGGGCAGAATATGGGCCTGTCTTTTTCAATTTGGGCTGAGCTCTTATTCAAAAGAATGGACTAATAGCAGGGCGTCTGCTGTGGTGTCTCTTATTGATTTTGGTTGTAGATGGAGATATTGAAGTGGTCTAAAATAAAGTGTATTAGTGCAGATCATTTTTATTGGGTGGAGAATGGAGATGGAATATGGCTCCATGGGTGTCATGGAATATATGAACTATACAACACATAAAATATATAAGCTTTTATAGTATATAGTTAATTAAATAAACCTTTGTACAAAGTATCTTTGTACCAAGAGGTATCGCTCTTTCTCTCCCCAATTTTAAGTTAATTAGTTAGCATTTGCATTGTCACTGGATCAACAAAACTGGCATTGAGGCCATGCTAATCTACTTCCTTATTCGGGTAGATTCCTTTAGTGGTTTAGTGTGTACACGTCCACCTCCCCCCATAGTGTATTACAAATTAACTTCTCCTGTCCCGCCTTGGCTGGCGACAGCCATGGCCGACACACGGCCACACCTCACCTTTGTGTCCTTTGTTGTTACTGCCCACAATGTGAAAGTTTCCCTATAAGGATCATGTACACCCATTGTCTCATTGAAGATGCTTGGTTAATGCTCCCATGTGTCTTCCCATGATCATGCTTTATTAAATTAAATACTTTGCTGTCAAGAAGTGTCCTAAAAGAAGTTATTCTTCATCAAAGGAGTAGTCTTGCATAGCCAGACCTCCACACTGCGTTACAGTGCTGTGCTAGGGCTAGAGGAAGGTCTGGCTCTACTCACTATCATTCTGACATTGTTTGAATTTCTTTAACCAATCACAATCGTCTTGGGCGGTGCTAAGCCCAGGATGCAGCAACGGTGGCAGATGGCGGAAGGGGGAGGAGTATAAGGTGTAAGCCCCGCCCAGAGCCTGCCATTGGGTGACTATTACAGTCGCCCAATGGCAGGATTGGGCAGGCTTATACCAACAACCTACAGCCGGTAAGACGGACTACTACTCCAAAACTGCAGCAAAGCTATATTGAGAACTTACGCAAAGGTGGTGTTTTAGTCAGTGGTCTTAAAACTGTGGGTCAGGACCTCAGGACCCATAAGTGGGTCACAGCAGAGGACCAAGTGGGTCACGGGATGGCCACAATTCACTTCTTTTTTAAAAAAAATTTAATAACGGTCTTTCATTTGATCATTTGTATGATAAAATGTCAATACTGTATCGAAGATCAATATACATATATGGGTGGATGGACTAACTGTATCCCTCCCCACACAGTAGACCACTTTCTTCCAGTGAATAATAATGAGCACATTTTGGTAGTATTTGTTTTCCAACCTACAAAACCAAACACATACTGTGTCTCACTGTGTGACTGCTTTGGTTAAGTAGTGACAAGTCCTCAATGCTGGCAAACAGACATTTCATTTTTGGAGGCGAGTTGACTTATGAATGAGCCAATCACATTATGCTGTACTGTATCTGTTGCTGTACACACACTGCTGCTTCCAATCGCGTTAAGGAAAGAAATGAAATGGCCGGGAGTTTGTTGTGTAGTTGTTGACTTTTTTGTAAATCACATAGATATAGTTAGATCACAAATCATCGAGTCGGATGTCAACAAAGCTTCGGATCTGATTCTGACTTTAGTGACTGGACGGTAACCACGGTGACTGCCGGGGAGGCTCACAATGCAAACGGGGTAGGAAGAGGAAGAGGAATGGGGGGGGGGACCAAGTGTTTGGGAAACT